>CAJPEV010002344.1:0-46239 GCA_905338385.1 Darwinula stevensoni | reverse complement strand
CAAAATTTTAGTTTTTGGAATCATTGAAATTCGCCAAAATTTTGACTCATCCCACTTTGACTTTGGATGGAGATATTTTTGTCAATAAATCATTGATTTCCATGATTCTTTTTTAAATTAAAGCTATACATTAGGACTACAATTGACATGAATTGCAATTGATTTGGTTGAATATTGAAATACATATTTTGGGTTAAACACGAAAACCCGACCCACTGACTCACTTTTGGAGGCCAGTGTATATATATTAAAAAAAAGTTTCCCCCCAGAACGTGTACCCCGAGAGCATGTACCTCGAAAGTCGGATTTTCTCAGTCTGTCAGTCGCGATCGTCTACATTGTATACCTGTATATTTGAAAAGTATAATTTTTTATTTACTCAGCTATCCATCAGGTTCTTCTTTGGCAAGTTTAACATTTCTAGCGCCCTCCGTTTTGTTGGATCGAGAAAATACGCCTTTTACAATATATGTGCCCTCAGGCGTTTTAAACAAAAAGTACTTTTTTTTTACCAAAATAAATCCTTAGAGAACTACATGCCCAAAATTTTTCAAAATTATACGTTTGCCCTAATCGCTGGTGAAAAAACATGTTTGGAAAAGCCGACGCACCCAAAAGCTATGCCAGGTGGGGATGCACCATGAAAGCTGAATACTCCCTCCACTCAATAATAATAATATCGTCACTTATTTTTGTGCCAAGTTTCACCTTTCCATTTCTGTCCAATTCGCCACGAAAATCTTTTTCCTTCAAAACATCGCCCCTGGAAAAATTCCCCCAGTGGATGTATCGAGACCTAATATTTTTATTTAACTCTTTGTCTCAGTAGTCACATCCATGCAAAGTTTCAGCTTTTCATCAGTTTAACTAATGCAAAAAAATTAGTTGAAAACATCTCCCTTTGAAATTTGTGCCCCTAGGGCATTTACTTCCAAAGTCTGAATTTTCCTGCAGAATCCCAATAGGTAGTTATGTATCAAGTTTCATCTTTCCACACGAGCTCAATACGCCAGGACAAAAAAAAAAATACTTGAAAACGTCGGCCCCAAAAAATATGCCCCCAGGACATGGAACTAAAATTTTGCATTTTTCCTGAACTCATCGTCTCGGTAGGCACGTCTATGCCAAGTTTCAGCTTTCCATGCCTCTCCGTTTTACTCAATCAAAAATTATGGCATGGTGGGGGAATGAGTAACGGGACATAGAAGGCAAAAAAAGCCAAAGGGGAGCCAAGGAATGGCAGAGAATTAAACCCGGCCCTTCTGATTGCCAGTTAGAGATGCTGGTACTACACCACCGAACCCAGCACGAACGGCTGACTCTCTGAATGCCATCCTCATTTGTCACAAAATATATTGAAGAAAATGTTTCCCCCCAAAATTTGTACCCCCAGGGCATGTACCTCTAAAGTCGGATTTTTCTGAACTTTGCATCCCAAAAGGTACATGTGGAGCAAGTTTCAGATTTTTAATCTTTCTAGAACATGGTTAGAATTAGCGTCAGTCAGTCAGTCACGATCGTCTATAAATATTAGATAATATAATATAAGATGTTTAGGGCGGGAAGGGAAAAGTTTCATGAATAAAGTGTCAAGAATTTCACTATTACAATAGATGCAAATTCCTAAACAAGCTTGCAAACTGCATACATGGTGTTTCATTGATAACAAATTCATTAAATAAAAAACTTGATTCGATTTCATGGTTTAATTCATTTATTTCAAACGAAGTTTTAAATATTATAAATGAAACCATGAACAAATCCAATTTTTTTTATTATTTTCCCAGCAGTTGGTATTGAAACGGCCAGTCAAGTGGGTAACACAATAAATGCGCAAAAACAGGTTATTAGATAATGCTAGGAGCGCATGACCAAACAATCGAACTGAAAAAATTACAATTGAATGCCAGGTAGGTCAAGAAACAATATTCTACTTATATCTCATTGCCGGCAGAATAAATGAGCATACTCAATGGTTTCTGCTTGAATCACATGGAACAATGCGAGATATGACTTAGGTGTTTCTTTTTTTAAGTTTCATGCGTACCTGACAAAATATTTACAAAACTATGCTCTCTCCTAAAATAAAGCGAAAGGATCAATGCAAATTCAAACACTTTATCGATAGGGGATGTCCATATATTAATAGAATGGGTATCGTTGCCTGGGGTAAGTGGGACCCCGAAACAAGTGGGAACCCCCTTGTTTTTTTCAGCTGATATCAGCTATGAGGGTAAATTACATGTTTTTCCATAGCAATAATATAGTAAGCTGTCTTGCACAATGTATCCAACCCTCATTTGCCATACGTTTTTTAAATGCCGGGGACGAAAGCCTAATCATGGTAAACAGAACCGACACAAGAGTGCACGCCTGAAATTTTGAAATTTTGAATTTTCAAGGAAACTCACCCCAAAATGAGTTTCCTTGAAAAGCCAATGTTCGACCAAAAGCTCAAAGACTGTATTATTGAATATATTTGGTAAGGCGGGTACTTTCCTGCCAATACTCGATTCATGAGGGGGACCAACTTACCCCCGTAAAATTCACTTCGTGGGGCAAGTGGGTCCCCCCTCCATCCATTATCACGAAACCATGTGGACGTGAGTGATTGGCTGACGGACGCTAATTCAAATCATGTTATTGATAAAATGAGGAGATGAAATTGCAATGACTTTAGCTGTCATGATGCTGAGTTTGGAAAAAAAAAATTACTTTTAGGAAACGTCCCTCAGGCTAATACTTTTTGCCGTGACATTTCCTCAAACCTTCTTTGCTCCGGCAAAACGTCAATATACTACGCGATGTTAAGGTAAATCTGAAATTCGGTACTCAAGTCGTTCTTGTTTTGCTTAGTTGAGAAAAGGTCTTGCTTCCTTTGGGAACGTCTCCTAAGATCACAACTTGTCTGAAACTTTTTTTTCCCCAAAAATATGTTCCTAGAAGCGAAATTGGCCGAAACAGCAAACTAAAACGTGGCATGTGCAGCACCCAAGATGGTTCTTAATTCTCTGGAGGTGGTTAACACAAAAAGCGTTTTAACTTCAACAAAACCTTTCTTTGGGTTGCAACATAAAAGTGACAGTATGAAGGAAAAACTCAATAGAGGACCTTTGGAGAAGGTATGAACCTTTTTTTAATTGCCGATATTCTCAATTAGCAGTGACGTCACATAATGCCAAATTACTTTACGCAATAAAGAAAATGGCGAAAATCAGTAGGTTTAATGATCCGATCGGCGAATGCACACGTATCAGATCAATTCTGCATTCAGTATTATCTATAAAATAAGCCAAAGCATGACTATGAGCTGTTCTTCAAAAAATTTTTAACTTGAAATTCCACAAGAGCAGATCACTTGAGATTATTTGAGTTTTCTTTTATTTTCATTTAACTTTTGCTGGAAGGAATGTTTGCTGTAAATTCCCTTCTGGAGACAAAAAAAAACAAAAGGGTCACTTGTGCATACCTAGGAAATTTCAAATTGATTATTTCAGAAATAACTGTCTGGAATGGGAAAAATCTCGAAGATTGAGCTGCTGAGAGTGTGAAAAACCCAGGCCGTTCCTTACAAGTCACCAGGATGACCGCGTTCAACACTGTTTCACTCATTTTTGATATAGCCGGTATGCATATTTGTAAATTTTTCCAACCAGAGGGAAAAATACCCTTCATATTATTTCAAACTGATTTGGAAAGGGGTCCGCTGACTGAATAGACAAAGAACCCGTCAAGAATGATCTTTCGTTCTTAAGAATGATCTTTTGTTCTTATTACAAAGTGTCCGCGGACCTAAATATCTCAGGCCATTTTTTCATTTCGAACAAAAGGACTCGGACGGGGGAAATCTCTGACGTGGCAGGGAAGTTCTAGGAGCTTGCGTTCCCCTCTAATATATCTGCCAGTGAAACTGGAGAACTGCCCCTAAATAAATGACGCAGGGAGTTGAGATGGGGGACTTTTTTTTCCCCCCACACCATATGTGTACATACGCAGAGTGTCTCATATGTGAGCCTTGTAGCCGTGATCGTATTATGGTTAGTACGTAGCGTTGGACTGCAGAAGCCCGAGTCCTATTCCTACCCACACATTAACTGGTATTCCTTCTTTTTCTTCTGGAGTTTATGCATCTGCATAACTTGAATTCATCAGTAAACCACAAGAACGAATGAGGTATGATGCAGTAGGGGGTTCATTTCATGGGTTTCATTTTCCCCTATTACGCAACGCCAATCTCCATCATATTAGTTAAATAATTAATAGTGACTCTGCATACGAAAAATACGAAAAGGACGGAGCGGGGATAGAAAACACATCCCTGTCGTCGATCCCTATCGAGCCAAACATATCCCCGCATTAATAGCATGCATTCACTCATGTCCATTTTTATATCACTCTCCCTCAGGGGGTGGGGCGGAGTAGAAGACAGGAAGGGAGGAAACCCCTGACGTCACACGATAGGGAACCCCTGCCCCATAACCCTTCCATTGTTATTGACACCACCCCCCTATGGTAGCATCTCTTTGGATGCCAGACGGGGGAGGGGGGGGGGTATGGGAATTTCTCTGAGGGAATTAAAAAAATGTTATTTACCGAACAAAAAGCGATGCTGTAGGAATTCTGGTCGTTGAAACATTATTTCCAAAGTTTCTATAAAATGTTCCCAAAATTTCAGGTTGAATACATTATCCTTTCTTCATTAATTAAAAAAAGAAAAATGTGTCAGATATATATGGAACATCCTGTATAAAAATTTCATTTTAAGACCTTTTAACCACTTGTGAAATACATTTTTTTCGCGATTCACCAAATCATATCTTCATACAGGCTGGGCACTCATTGACAACTTAAAACAGTATTAAATAATATTGCTACATGAAACAGAGTTTTAAAATTAAATAAATGTAGGGATCAAGTGTGCGGCTCATCATTGTCATGGCATAACTCAATGAGGCGCCACGTTCCCTTAAGACATGTTTTCAATTTTCGTTATTTAAAAAAAAAGCTGCTGTGGCTGCTGATTTTAGTCGATAAATTGTTTTATGACTCTGTTTTGATGTCCTTTGATGAACCGCCTTAAAATATTATCACATACCCTTCCCCCCCCCAAAAAAAAAGAGACATTTTTCACATATGAAAGGGACTTTGTGCCCACCCAGTATGGTAATGGGTAAGTGACAGAGCTACTTGCGCTAATTCTAGCCGTGTTCAAGAAATGATCAAAACTTGATACTTGGTATACACATAGCTGTTCAAATTCTGAGTGTAAGAAAAGCCCTGTTTTGAGAGGCTTCCCTTTAGAGCACTTTTGGGAGTGAGTGTAGTTCCAGAAGTTCTTTCGCTCCAACGAAATAAGCAAATAAAGGAAGCTAATGTTTTTTTTTTGGAAGGAAGTTGAAGTGGTAGCTATTTCAGGAAAACCTCTACTTTTCAGGTACCTCCTCTGGGTGGACATACCTGTTAGGTCATAATTATGGATTCTTCTTGCCCCAGTGATGAAGCTAGCTAAAGAAAGTTCACATTTCGAAAGCTAATTGGACTAACTGTATCCATTTCAAGGCAACCCTAATTTGGGGTTCCATTCCACGGGGGGAACATTGTTTCCTGGCGACGTCTTCCAATAAAAATTTTTTGCTGCGACGAATCGGGCCTATCATGAAAGCTGAATCTTGTTGCAGAATCTTGTGAGCTATTCCAGGCATCTGTCGGAGATGATTTGACCAATACGGTCACTTTTTTCCCAAAGGGCTAACTTTGAGCGGAATTTCTCGATAACAGTTTGTGCAACAGAGCTTAAATATGAATTACTTTCACAAGGTAAGTTAATAATATTATCCCCATCAAAACGTGTCAGGTGCGGAATGAAATTTTCTTTAAATCTCACTATTAGTTCAAGTCAACGTCACGGAAAATCCCTTTTACCACTTCTGTGCACTGACCTGAAAAAGCGAACAGCGACGATATTATGTGCCCTAATTTTCTGACTTTATCTTTTGTGCTGCTGTAAAGCTCCAAATATATGTGGTGTCTGAAACCCAATACTTTTTCCAAATAGCAATGTTTCTCTTTTACTTGACAAAAGTTGGTTGTTAACCTTTTTTTACGGCGAAATTCTGGGGATGTTTGATCAAAATACTAACTTCTTCCTCTTCTTGCTAAGATCTTGACAGCGAGGGAGCAGATTTGAAAAGTGGTACGAGCACTAGTCAGAAAACGGATCTAGTAGAGGACTAAGACAGTAAGGTTCACTTGGAATAGGAATTTCAAAGGAAAATACCATGTAATGACAAGTGCTAACTTTAATTATGAGTAACCCACAGTTACTCGTTAATTGTCTTTTTTATATGGCTGTGTAATACACGATCGAATCAAGCTCATCCGTTACGATAGTTTTTATCTTTCTATGGGCCTCCTTTCTTGAAGGGAAAGAAGCCAGTAAGTCCCATTCTGTCTGTCTGTCCGTTTGTGTGTACTTTAGTTGGGCGACGATTACGACACAACATTTTCTGTTTTCGGAAAAAAATTTGACAATATACTGGCAATACACAGGCTACGGCTACTGCAATGCCCATCTCTCCATCCTTTCATCATCACTTCATTAGCACCGTTTTTTCTGTTGATTAAATCTAACTGATATGAGTTTTTTGATGATGCCGTACCAAAAAAGAGATAGCATTTTGCTCAATTAGGTGACAAAATTTGGGTTTGCTTAACCCAGGGATTCCTATCCTTTTACCTCCCTTCGCACCCACTGCATCAACCGCCTACCTCTGCCTGTGCCCCCAGGGGGTGAGCTGATTAGGAACCCCAGCCTTAACTGAAATTAGGCGCACGACTGGACTTGACTTGTCCAGCTTGTTTCATGTTCTTCCTATATATGCAATGTTTCTTAGTGAGTTTCGCACGTCTTGCAGAATGCTAGGCACTTGCGGCTAAATATTCCGCACATCCCTCGAAATGGATCGCAAGCGTTGCATAATGTTGCGTACTCCCTGCTCTAATCCACTCCTCCAGTGCTGCTCAGAATGGCAAGACCATCTTGCAACCCTGATGGGAACAATGTCCGGGACCGTTGAGCAACGGCTCCATACAAACCCTCTCAGGAAGGTATTCGTCAGTTTCGCACTTGGTCGTCATGCCTTCCTAAGCGGAAGAAGAGCATTTCTGATATCAAATTAATATATTATTTGCATTTTATCGATAATAATTCCTCAAGAGTGGTTCTCCTCTTCAATTTACCTATAGATCTTTCCATGGAGTACTTCAGTATAATCCGTGAATTTGGGCGCTTGACATTCATCCATTCTAAAAACAATCAGGAAACCATGCATTCCTCTCTCCAAGTTTTGTCAGATGGAACTGTCATTCTGGGTAGCACTTGCTCGCCGGGAGGGAGGAGGGCGAACAAAACATTATGAGACACGATCATTCTGAAATGAGTACGAAGCAATATGTCGCTCTTGCGTAACACTATGCGGCAGGTACGATAGTCAAAGGGAAGCACTGTATGTCTTACTCCTTCATAGATGAATCGATCGACTCCATGTTAGGTGCACTGCTTGAAAATCACAAGCGGTACCATTTAATGGGACGGGTTGCGAACTTACAAACCGTTGGGGTACTCATTATGGAGCGTAGGTTCATCACAGTGAGCATGATGATTATATTTCTTGATAATATCTCAAAATATCAAAAGAAAAGCAATATAAGACACATACAAAACTTAAAATCCACTAATTATCTTCTACATGAGGTAACATTTTCACCCCAGAAGGATATCCAAACCGTTTTTGTACATTTTGGGGCATTTTCGAAAGTTCGAGGGGTGTTCTATTCCAAAGGTTTGGGGAAAAAATAACTGGAGGTCGTAGAGGTCTGAAATTATAATCAAATCCAACCCAGGGTATTCATAAATGTTTCTTGCAATCATAAAAGATTCATGCCACCACCTTCATGGTCATGCGATGGAAACAGGAATTCGTTTGTAGCCGTGTTCTGTGAATCCGCTTTCAATGTTTGAAGTGTGAAACAATGACGGAATTCGTAATACAAACTTCTTGAATTTCTTCATCATTGAATCCGATTTGTTTGTGGGACCCTGGGTTCCAGTACCAGTATTTTCGCCATGCTTTGGTTTTTCCTTTTGATTAGAGATGGTGCTGGATGCATCGGAATTAGCAATCACCGCCACCAGTCTTTCAGAAGCGGTATTTTCGCCATCTTTTGAGTTTTTATTTTGATTAGAGATGGTGCTGGATGCATTGGGAATAACCTTCCCTGGCACCTTAAGGCATGAGGAGAGTTGCTTCCAGTCAGCTTTAATACGCTCTTTGGTCGCTGTATCATCATCCCTTGGTTCCCCAGGGGGAAAATCAGTATAGACGAAGGAGGGGACAATCTGACCATTTGTCAATTTTCGTTCTGTGGAACGGAGCCCAAGAATCGTAACGGCCTCCTTTCGCATTTAATCCTTTTCATCCTCAGAAGGGTTATAAGCACGTGTTCCAATGAAACAGAAATTTGTAGTATTTTTGTCAGAATAATATTCAAATATTTTAAGTAATTTGTTCATGCTTTCTTCATGCCTTGTGAGCATGCGCTCAGTTTTAAACACAAGGAATATTGCATCAATGTGCTTCAAGTTGTGATGGGCCTTGTCCTTGATGAGGCTAATGATCATCTGATCATCTTTGATTTCCGTAACACAGTCCGACTGTATCGGCAACGATGAACTTCTTTCTCTTTTCACAATTTTCCTTTTCGTCGTAGAGATAACCATCACCCTGAATGAAACATATGTCATATATGGTGCTCTTATGACTAGCCACACTCCTACAGATTTCAAAGTTGAAGATGACGTTGATCAAGTGTGACTTACCTGCCCCAGTTGGCCCAGCCACCAATATGTTGTATGTTTTCTTATCATAGTCCAAGTAGTAATAGAGGCGAGGGGCAGTGAAGTGGCCTTCAATAAAACTGAAGACCTTTTTCCCATTAACACTGGATATGGACGAAGGAGTATATGATGGAAAGCAATTTACTTTGACAACCTGATAGTCTAGATGTTTGCAAAACTGTTTCATCAGAACGCTTTTGCTAAGCATCTGACTACTTATCCAACGCCCACAAAACACGTAATTTGCCACATGCTCGCTATTCCTCAAGCACAACGAATAATTTTGCATGCCAAGTACTTGGCACATACGTGCCTGGACAGTATCATTCATTTTCGAACACGTTTCACGCGTGTAACCCTCACGTGAATCAGTGCTGATTGTCACTCGTGCCTGATAAATGTCCGAATTGGTAGATCCGAACTCCAGGAAGTTTTTTCCATCTGTCACAAACCAGTGCTCAAATGGTAAACCACACCATGAACTCTTGATGAAACTGAGGTATTTGTCACTGTCCTTCTGGAAGCAATTCGTGTTGACCTCATGTAACTTTTCTTCATACTTCAAGATGTGATCGAGCCAAGTTCTCTTCTCGTCAGCCAAGAACTGGTAAGTGCTTCTCATTGTGGAAGATCCCATGATTGTTGAATTTCAAGACAAGCGAAGAACGGAAAATTGAGTCACACAATGAAGAGCGAAGAGGCAATGCAACACGAGTGATACGAACACTTCTAGCTTGCACTCAATCGTTATTTAGATTGTGGTGAGGCTGATAAGTGAGGAGAATATGACTGGACGAAAAGTTACAAATATGTCTATACGCTGTGTCACAAAAGTGGGTGATATATATTACGAAAATTCGTAAACATACAAATTTATAGTAATATTTGTTGTTTTCTCCTCTGAGTACGAAATCTTTTAAGTAATAACCGCCGTTTTAGTTTTTTACAAATTAAATCGAAAGGAGAACTCGGAACTGCAAATTGCTGATATTTCTTGACGACTGAATATGATGGATTCGTCTGTAAGGATACCGATGACGCCCTGCCAGGAGCTCGATACATCATCAGTCGGTACATCATCGGTACAGTGGACACCCTAACACTGCGATTGACGGTACTCCTCGAAAAAAAGGTCCGTCAACGGTTCGAAAGGAATCCGCACCGTTCGCTGAGGAAGGTCGGCCAAGAGTTGAGAATTTCGCATGAGTCGGTGCGGAGAATCGTCAAGAACAATCTTAGACTCAAGGCTTACAAAAGGCGAAATCAGCCGCTTGCACCTTTCGAATCTTGTCGTCTTCATGGCCTCAGTCTCAATGTTTCGCCTTTTCTTCTTACTTATGAGGTTATTACTGAAAAGAAATTGTACTTCGTTGGAAGAGTAATAAAAATACTGTAAAATAGTATGCTTGCGACATTTTGGTGATATATTTTTGTTTTAAAAAAGTAACTTTAAAGACATAGCACGAACAATTGTGACACACTGTACTTCATTGATAGCCAATTGGGTTGTCCTGAAAGCAATCCACATAAAAAAAGCATGTCCTGGAGATTTCTTTCTAACGAATGAAAAGAACTCCTAAGAGAACGAAAAAGATTTCACTAGGAGAATAGCCTTTTTTGATATAGTATCGTGTCCTTTGTGTTCTTTTCCCTTGAAAACAGGAAGTCTGCGGACAAACGCGAGGAAAAAAATTTTATAGCGTAGGATCGGAAACTTTTTCTTGATTAAAATGATTGCAATCCTTTCTTTACATACCAGGCAGAGTTTTCCATTTCAATTATTTCTTTGGATTCTCCTTGCATAAGCACTCTGCCGTCTCGAATTCTTTCGAATGACCCAACAAGGAAAGGAAAAGCCTTTGAAAAATGGTTTTCGAATTATTTCATTTTCTCATATATCCGATGGAAGTTATTTCAATGTAGAAATGAAGTTGCCCCATAAATGGAAGGCTTAACTGACACGAGGATATTCCTTCACTCCTGTCATTAATACAGGCGCTCTGATACAGGGGGTCCATAAATAAGTCGCATTTTTAAGCAAAAGACTTTAATGTTCAAAATGTTTTCAAAGAAGGATAGTGAACTTTCCAATTATCTTCTGCAGTCTTCTTTTATTTGGTGGGGGGTTATCAGCAACATTTAAAAGTTTGTATCAAGATTGGAGATCCATTTGGAGGCTGTTGGAGTATGGTCATGGACTTAATCAATGATGCCAGCTAATGAAAGCTGTGGGAAGTGATGGATGATGTTGCTGGATCGTTTAGTCTTCAAAAAACGCTGTCGCATCTGGGCTGCTCATGATGTTCCTCAGATGCAAGAGATGGGCGCATCGGCCATGGGAAATGCTGGCGCGTATGAACGCCGTCCACTCCCTTCTTGGCTGGTTGAAGCAGGCAAGTTTTGTGGAGTAGTCGAAGACGACAATTTGGCCAAGAAAGGCAGGACCTTTGGGGGAAACAAAAATTGACCCTTTGGCTAGGGACGAATTAGAACGGAGATTAGGAACATACTTGGATTTGGCGTAAAACTAGATATTCTTCAATGATAAAAAGTATCTCTGGCGTTTGCTGGAAATACTGAATTGCGAAAAATGCTGACTTTCACAGTAGAGCAATTCCACCATTCTCGGATTATTTTAAAATTAGTTCTACGAAGTTTAGCCAGCCTGTTCTTTTTGTTTTTTTTTTATTATAAAGCATTCAATCTGTAAATGTGTTCCTTAGGAGGATAAGCAAGGAAACCTCTACTTCGAATGGAAAATGTTTTTTCTTGGAAGCATTCGCTCCAATATAAAATGTCGACTTCAGTGCCATAAAATATGCATTACCCAATGTGGTTATGCAGATTTCAATGATATTGGAAGATAATTAGAGGAAGCAGGTACTCTCTAAATGTACTCTTCTACTGTTGAAGCATTAGGCACAACTCTTAGGAGTTGTGGATGTCCCATTAGCATATTTGGTTTGCCCTTCATGTGAAACACTGTACTAGATACTGTAGCGGGGATATATATGGAGTATAAACATATCTTTGTCTCTACATCCAATCATACTCTTCTCACTTTCAGCCAATACATGCTCACGCGATGATTGTACATAAGTTACAAGTTTGAAGATAGGTATCATTCGAGTTGCATTGTCTACGACTCCTGTAGTGTCAAAAGCCGTGACCCAGCAATCCCTTATGCAATTGTCATCGAATTCACGAATTTTGACGCAATCTCTACTATGGGTGCCAAGTACTCTCATTTGGATGTTGAGAAAAGAACATGGCTGGAACACACCTTGGAATACGATGAAGAATTTCGCAAGGTCAAACTGGACAGCTTCCAGATGGACAGTGACATATACCTCAGTTTCATCAACAGCTCATGGGGTGGTTTAACTTTTGAGCACTGGTTTGTGACAGATGGAAAAAACTTCCTGGAATTTGGAACTGCAGATTCAAACATTTATGAAGCACGAGTGACCATCAATACCACAGCACGCATGGGGTACTCGCTTGGAACGCGTTCGAAAATGAATGAAGCTGTCCGTGAACGTATGGATCATGTACTTGGCATGCGAAATTATTCATTGTGCTTGCGGAATAGCGAGCATGTGGCAAATTACGTGTTTAATGGGCGTTGGATTAGCAAACAGTTGATCATCGATGGACCTCTGATGAAAGTTTTTGGCAAGACTCTAGATTATCAAATTTCCCGGGTAAATTCCTTTCCATCATGCATTCATCAACTCAAATCAAGCGTTGCGACGCAAAAGGTCTACACTTTTAATTATGATCATTTCATTTTCTCACGGATGGATTACTTCTTGGAATATACTAAGGAAACCTACAACATTTTGGTCCTTGGACCTACTGGAGCAGGAAAATCACGCTTGGTCAATGTCTTTTTCAACCAGGAAATCTGCGAAAGTGATTTGTCCTATACCAGCCTCACAAAGGACGTTTACTTCATTCGGGGAGAAGGCAAGTTGTATGACATGGATGCAAATAATTATGTTAAGAAACACCTCATCGTTGCTAAGACAATGGGCATGTGCGACACAGACTTGACTGATGACATTATTCTGAAGCTCATTAATGGTCGCATTAGCTCCGGCATGAAGTTCATTGACTTAGTTCTTGTGTTGTTCAAGACTGACATGTTGCACAGGGAGATCGTAGATGCCATAAAGAAGGTCCTGAAATGGCTCCGTTATGATTCTGGTGAAAACTGGAAAAGATTCTACTTCATAGCAACACATGCTAAATACATGGATGAAGACAAAAAAAAGCAATTCCGAGAGGAGACCATGGGTCGGTTGCCATTGCACACTCCTGTACAAGATGCTATACGCACCGGCAAACCCTTCCAGCCTTTGATCTATGTTGACTTTCCTTCTGAAGAACAACTGGATAATGCAGACACAGATAATGTCAAGAATGACTTCAAGACACTTCATGAGTGCATCACTGTTTCCAGAAACAAAGATCGTCTTGAAATCGCTGAACGATGCACGATCCTTTGAGTTGACTCTGTTGGTTTCACTCTCTATCTGATTCTTCAGGTGGTTTTCCATCGTGATTTTCCCTTTTTTCGTCGTTCTATTCATGGAGGCATTCAACGTTGTCGTTTCTTTTTTAAGTAAAGGAATAAAATTTCCCTGCTTTCTCATTTTGCCCATAATTTTTAGACAGACATGAATCCGCATTAGCCAATTAAGTTTGAATAGAATTTGGTAGCTTTCACATTTAGGAGACGGATTACCTGTAATCCGTCAGAATTGAAATAGTCACGCCCCACCCTAGTAGCACCAGAAATGGCTCAATACTGGACCAGAATCGGATACGTTGGTTGCACCTTGGCCAATGTTGGCAATAACGGATAAATATGGGCTTCTCAATATTACCATCACCGCATCGATCCAATATCGGACCAACGCGGTGATCCGATTTGCGTACTGGTCAGTTTTTGAAGAAAATGTTGAGGTTCCCACAACAAGATGGATATATGGGTCTCTCATTTCTCACAGTACACAAAAGTCCCATGCCCTCTATCCTTGAAATCATCTCTCGCTGGAGAGTTTTGTATTTCCCCATATATTTTGTATTTCCCCCGCCTTGCCTCATTGTCGCAATCAAAATACATGGACATTTCCTAATTTGCTATCCCCATATTCCAGACAGAATCATGCAGTTCAGGCCAGAAATAAACTCATATTCCCTATGAGAAACCCGTATGAGATAACCCTAGCAAAACATAACATTAAATCAATATTAACGCAACGTTGGTTCAACGTCCGGATGGTGAATCAACGTTAACTCAATGTTACAATGTTTTGTGCTTCTAGGGAAGGTTCATCTCCATCCGAAAGAAGCTTCATTAAAGTGGTGGTATTCGGAGATTCTGGCTCCCATGTCTTTAGGGGATGTGGAGAATTAATATACTCTCTTCATGGAAGTTAGTGTGCTCGCTGATTCGCACTCGCCATTCTGACCATCCATGCGACAGATGTGCACATCGGCAGAAAGTGATAAGGTAAACACCCTAGTTTTTGGCCACGCTGATAACGACTCCCATAAAAAGTGGACACTCTATGTGCACCCCGGGAAACAATATTAATAGGTTCTCGCACGGGAAGATATTGATAGAATGCCTGAAAACGGCCGGATTAACTAATTATGCTAGATTTAAGCCTCGCTGGCCAACGACAAATATATACCAGCCAAAAAGTGATGTGCAGGCAGTAGTAGTACGAAATTTGCCCCACAACATGGGAGTTCCTCTATTCGGTAATGAATTTAGGTCAAAAATCAGCGTCAATATTGACTCCAGTTGTTAACCCATGTAGCAGTAAACCCGGTTGTAATGCCAGGATTTCGAGACAAAATGGCCTCAATCAATCCCCTCGGGCAGGAGTCTTATAAGACCCTATAGGGATACTATAGGTTTTTCTTGCTTCAAAAATCTATATGAAATGCCTATAAGTTTCTCTTATGACATTTTCGTAAGGGCTCTGACGTGATGGTGTCCAATGTATCCCTAAAATTATATTCTTGGTTCAATGGACCATAAGACAAAACGTAATTGGTTGCGTAGGCTGCGCCATAAACTTTAACCATATCCAATTGAGAAATAATTATTCATATTTCGCCACATTCTATTTTTTGCATTCCTTTTTTGGAGAAGTTTGATATTTGGTCCAATAGACAGAGTGAGTATGGGAGACTGAGGCTAATTAAACTACAGGGGCAAAGTGCAGTGGTAGGTTTTCCAGATAAAATGATGTTCCGTTTATTGGAATGAAAATTTACTATTAAAAAAGTCCTATTAGAAATTTATAGACTTTCACATAGTTTTTTGAAACACGAAAAACCTGTACGTTATCTATAGGGTGCTATAGGACTCCTGACCTATAGTATTCGGTGAGGGGTTTTGGGTTTCTAAACCCTGGTATGCAACCGGGATGACCATCGGGATCAATATTGGCGCTGCTTTATGCTGTAAATGAATTAAATGAATTCAGAATGTATTACGATGTATTTCTACAGATATTGAATGACAGTGAAACCCATAAATTCTACTTACCTTCTTGGATATCTATTATCCTAGAGGAACGTTCATCCAGAGGAACGAAAGGATCGCCGCATTTTTTGGCTACAGCGAAACGACCTCATATCACAGAAATATTAAGTTTCTTGCAGAATAAATACCCAACGATCCGGATTTGTATTTATTTAAAGGAAAATTCATATTTTGGGAATATCTCCTTGGAGGGACAGTTTCTTAGGGGTCTCTCATTCGGGAAAGCGTTCTCTCTAACGAAGCAGGAATATATGTTAATGTGAAATTCAGTTCATGATAGATCATGCAAAACTTTAATTGAGGAAAACCTACTTTTTCAGCAGTTCCATTGATGAGAACGTCTTTTTTTTTAGGAGATGCAGGTCTTTTCAATTTTCTTTTTAGATAGAACGATATTTTCATTTCAGTTCTGTTAGTAAAAATACCGTAGAGATGAGGACTCCCAGGGGGGAAATATTTAGGGTAATCTTACAATGCCTCCATTCCCTTTCCCTAAAAAAAATTTGAATGCACTAAAGTGTTGTTGCGTAGACAATTGCGACTAACTCAAGCTGATTATGCTATCATGGAAATATGATATTGGCATTTTGAACATACGAGCTATGTGGTCCTGAGAGTGCTATTTTCGGTAAAGTTTTAATACAGGAATTTTAAGGGGATTTGAGACACTTCATACCAACAGCCATTCTCGACTGGAATAACATCATATTGGTTTGGGTTTCTTCCGAAATTGATATTGTCCCAAATTTTCTTTTCAATTGGAGTCTCTGGTGGGACTATTTTGGCAGTTAAATTTAGGCAGTTTGGCAGTTAGGCACCATGTTGTGAAATTATACGTACTGCTCCCAATGGTCGAATTAAAGAAATAGACTTTCTTTAATCCGTTTAAATTGGTATAAGATTCCATAAGGAAAGCAGATATTCATTTAATGTCTCTAATATTAACCCTTCACGGTATGAATTATGAAAGCTACAGAAGAAAAAGGTCACATTTGAAAGCCCTTTCATTATACCGTCCATTGAATGAATTGCGGGGATGTAGCATAAAATATATATTACGGGCTAACAAACTCGCTGTGGTCGCTCCTTCGGCGCTCTATTACCTTGGATAGTGATTCATTCATTTATTTTTTTGCGAAATGGGAAACACGTATTTAAAGTACGTCCCCAATGAAGTTCGTGACATATGGGGTCGAAACTCTTGATTTTTATAATACTCTTTACTTCTATGATTCTATGTGTGCCTAACTTTAAATCTTTTCTTGTGTCCCTTTTTGTAAGAATGGAGAATACAATTTGAAATACATCCCTCCAATAATCAACTCTAAGGAGACATATTTCAAAAGTAGGATTTTTCCTGTTCCCTGCTATTAAACAGGTACTTCTGAGGGAAGTTTAAATTTTCCGTCTCTATTTCTTTGGATCAAAAAAAATTCAGGAAAATGGGACTTAAGAAAAAGAGCCCTGATGGGTTTTAGAGAAAAATTTTTTTTTCTGAAATGGAGATTCAGAGAACTCCATGCTATCCAGTTTCCGCCTCATACATTTCCCCTTTTTCAATTAGCGTCAGTTAGTCAGTCACGATCGTCTATATATATATATATGATATCAATTATTATTCAGTTTAAATTTTCTATAATATATCTCTACGAATTTTTTGAGGATAGGGAGTGGTCTGTGTGTAATAAAATTTTGATGGAAATTGGCATGATCGAGCAATATTGGGTACTAGAGAGTTTGTTTGCCCTTCGGGGAAACAAACTCGCTATGGTCGTGCCTTCGGCGCTCCATTACCTTGGCTGGTGACTAATTCATTTATTTTTTGCGAAATAGAAAACGCGCATTTACAGTACGTACCCATTGAAATACGTGATACATGAGGACGAAAGTCTTGATTTTGATCAAAATCATTTCTTCTATTATTTTCGGGTGCCTAACTTGAAATCTTTTCATGTGTCCCTTTTAGTAAAGGTGGGGAATACATTTCGAAATACTTCCGTCTCATAGTCTACGCTAAGGGGACATATTTCAAATGTAGGATTTTTCTTGTACTAAGCAATCGAACAGGTACTTCTGAGGGAAGTTTGAATTTTCTGACTTCGTTTCATTGGGTGAAAAACAAATCAGGAAAATGGGAATAAAAAAAGTGCTCTAATGGGTTATTACGAAAATTGTATTTCTTATGAAATGTAGACTCAAGGAACACCATGCCACCCAGTTTCAGCCTTTTACGTTTCCTTTTTTTGTCGGCGGAAAAATAATTATTTGGAAAAGTGACCCACCAAAAGTTGTGCTCTGAAAAATTCAACACAAAGTTGAAATTTTCCTTAAATCAACTTCACGTCAGTTATGCCTGCGCCAACTGTTACTTTTGTATATCTGCTCGATTCGCTGGGATATGAAAAATTCTTTGAAAATGTTACGTCCCCAAGAAATATGCCCCCCCACCCCAAAAAAATTTAAATATTTTGGAAATTTGACATTTTACATATGAGCTCAGTGCGTCAGCAGTCACGTTCTTGCCACGTTTTAGCTTTCCATGCGTCTCCATTTGAATGACGCAAAGAAAACTATTTGAAAATATGTTCCCTTAAAAGGTGTGCCCATATGGCATGTATCTCCAAAGTAGAATTTTTTCTGAACTCAGAATACGCATAGCTACTTATGTCAGTCAATCCGTTACTCACGATCATCTATATATATATAATAAAAGTAGGTTTTTTTCATTTACTCAGCTATCCCTCAGGTACTTCTCTGCCAAGTTTAAACTTTTGAGCGCTCTCTTTTTTGCTGGATCAGAAAATTCTGGAAAATACGCCTTCTGCAAAATATGTGCCCTCAGGCGTTTTAACCGAAGACAACCATTTTTTCCGAAATCAATCCTCAGTGAACTACATACCCACAAAGTTTCAACTTTATACGTTTGCCATTTCGCTGGTGAAAAACTATGTTTGGAAAAGTCCAAAAAAGGTTGGATGGACTTTTGGTTGGAAAACCGTCACCATGAGAGTTGAATAACCTTTTCAACTCAATAATATCATGTCACTTATACGTGTGCCAAGTTTCACCTTTCCATTTCGGTCCAATTCGCCATGACAAAATATTTTCTAAACATCGCCCCTCGAAAATATTCCCCCAGGGGATGTATCGAGACTCAACATTATTCTTTAACTTATTGTCTCAGTAGTCACATTCATGAAAAGTTCCAGCTTTCCATGTTCATCAGTTTAATTGATGCAAAAAAATATGAAAACATCTCCCTTTGAAATTTGTGCCCCCAGGGCATCTACTTCCAAACCCTGAATTATTCTACATGCAGCATCCCAATAGGTAGTTCTGTGCCAAGTTTCATCTTTCCACACTAGCTCAATATACCAGGACAAAAAAAATACTTGAAAACGTCGACCTCCAAAAATATGCCACCAGAGCAGGGTCCTAAAAGTTTATACTTTTCCTGAACTCATCATCTCGGTAGGCATGTCTATGCCAGGTTTCAGCTTTCCATGTATCTCCGTTTTATTCAAGCAAAAATATTATTATAGGACAATGAAAAACTGAACATGGAAGGCAAGAGAAGCCAAATAAATCCAGTGAATAGCTGGGAATTGAACCTAGGCCTCCCGAATGCCTGTCAGGTGTGCCACCACTGTACCACCGAAACCAGAACATCTAATTATACCTCTCGATGCCATTCTCATCCGTCACAAAATATATGTTTAAAAACTTCTCCCCCAAAAATGTGTACCCCCAGGGCATGTACCTCCGAATTCGGATTTTTTCTGAACTCCTCATCCAAAAAGGTACATTGGAACCAAGTTTCAGATTTCTAACCTTTCTAGAACATTTTTAGAATTAGCGTCAGTCAGTCAGTCAGTCCCGATCGCATGTTTATATTAGAAAATTTCCCCTGTGAGGACCGCGTTTTTCTTCAACCCTTCGGGAGTATGGGCGTACCTGTACGTTCATGGTCCTCGAATTAGGTCTCATAATTAGAAGCAATTGTGGTCAGTATTGCCTATTCTCAAACTCCATCGAGTTTCACCAAATAAAATGCTGGGAGTGTCGAAAATTCACTTTCATGGTAAATTAATCAACTTGTATTTAAATTGTCGAACGCCCAAAATGAACAGATTTTGCGGGGTTATTTGCCCTCCAGTAAAATAAACCAGTTAGTGAATTTATTTTCATCCACTTCCAAGCAATCTTTGTTCCATTGTCTCACTCGGGGAATACTGCAGATGCTTAATATCTTCAGTTGCTATATTACCAGCCAATCTCTCAATCACAATGCTAATCAGAAGAGAACTGACACATAACCCTGCCCAACAGTATAACTTATTAATAGATTGCATGACAATACCCTTTTGTGAGATTAAGTGTCTCATCAAAAGTTCAAACTTTGCCTTTTTTTTTACCCTCCTCATATGATGAAGTTGTCTCCCTTTCGGAAGAAATATTTGTTATGCTACACTACATTTTCACTCCAAGGAAATACAAATGAATTTGTGAATCAACGTATGATCTTAAGCGAATCATTAGGCATTTTTTCTAGTTAAATGTTGACCAATAACTTTGGCGTATTTATACCATAAGGCACATGCAACTTTCCTGTAAGACTTCATTAGGTTTCTTTAAAAAAGTCACATCATCGATGAAGGAGAGGCTACATTAAAAGAATATTGACTGAGCAGCCTGTTTCTCTCGTCTGTATTGAAAAGGAAGAAGGCGGAAATGGCGTCGTAGGGCGCACTTGATAGGCACCCTGTGGGAGTTTTCTTTTGTCTCAAGTACAAGATCTACCATCCGATTAGACTTCGCAACCTTTCTCTAAAGACTTTCCTTGAAAAGAAGGAAGGTTGTGAAGTCAGTCCCCTTCAGTCATGAGTCTCGCTTGAAGCATTCTAATGGTAGAACAATGAATAGAGGTTCAGCTCCATGTCACAGAAGAGAAGTGCTCAAATTGGAACGCGTTTTGATGCGGACGTGCAAGGCGTGATAGACTTCAAGCTGCTTCCACCCGATACCAGCATCACCGCCGCCTACTACTGCGATTGGCTGCATAAGCTAAGTAGAAGGATGGTAGGAAAACCTGATACTATATCTGGAAAACCAGTACTTAATAGTAATTGTAGGATGCAGGGAACATTGGTTCCATCTAGTGAGTAATCTTGGTACTACGGACACTTTGGTGACGTGAATTTTATGTAAACGTGGTGTCATTTTCATGGGAATTGCAAACAAATTGATATCTTGTTTACGTGAACATGCTGCTTGGGCTGATTTCATCCCTGTAGATCTGAGGTGGATGTGAGTGGAAAAAATCAGTCAGCCAGTTTTCAACCTCTGCGTCATCGTTGAATATTTTCTGGCGAAGATGCCCAAGCAGCATGTTCACGTAAACAAGATATCAATTTTTTGCAAACAATTCAAATTTCTTTTTGCGATTCCCATGAAAATGACATCACGTTTACGTAAAACTTACGTTCCTAAATTTACTTCACCAAATTGTACTCGTATTTTATATCAACTAGACGTCACTCCATCTGACGTGAAGTACATGATATCAATTTTATGAAAAATTAACACCACACCATCCATATTAAACTTTAACTGACCATCCTGCAGTTGCAGTACCAAGATTCCTCCCTAGATGGAACCCTTGTTCCCTGCATCCAACAATTACTATTAAGTACTGGTTTTCCTTATATATTGATAGAATCAGGTTTTCTTACCATCCTTCTACTTTTATTATGCAATCCATGAATACTTATATGGAAAACATGAAATTATTATTATTTTTTAAATAATATATGACTCAGGGAATCATTAAATGCTGAAGTTAATCTTTTTATTACAACAGTGCACGGGATTAAGGAAGAGTCGAATCCCAGCCCCACAAGTACAACATCTTCTCTATCCTAAAAGGAAGAGAGCTCCTTTGAACATCTACTCCTCCTCCCGAGGTTCTGGTACGGGAGGAGGAAACAGTATGTCAATTTGGTACTCTTGAGTGCTGGCGAGGATGAGTACTCGTGTACTCGTCCAACCACCCAAAAATTCTGATGAACGTGAAGGAATAGGAGATTCACTATATAAATTCTCTACAATGGTACTGATTGACTCTTTAAATACGCATGAATGCCAAGGGAAAATTATCATGAATCTTACGTAAGATGAATGTTAACATCCTGTTTGGAATGCAAACGGGAATGTCAATTTTACGTAAAATTTACCTCATTTTTATATCACCGTTTACGTTTCACTGTTGTGATATTTCTGAAAACATGTTGACATTTTCTTGACAATGGTTTGCGTAAAATGATATAAAATGGACAAAATCGTGTATCGTGGATGGATCGTTGGGAGAAGGTGATTGACTCTGATGGCGATTACTACATTGAACGAACGTTTTTGCTTTTTTTAAAAAAACTCGGTTTCATGGAATTTTCTTGAAACGGCCAGAACTTTCCGATCGACCCAATACATCATTTTAGACCCCAAACAGCAGAATGGTTATGGACTATTTTTGCAATAACTTATTTTCCATTTGAGACAAAAGCTTCGATATGGTGTCATTTTAATTGTGAAACTCTCGTTTTTAGATTGACCTAAGACATTATTCTTCAAATCTAAAATAAACACTTTAACTTAGTCAAAGAGTTTGAAAAATTTCGACGAAATTTCTCTCTTCCCGGACACGCAGGAGATCCGATAAGAAAGTTCCAAGACTGCACGGGGTATTGCTAAACTATTCGGTGAATTTCGGTTTTTGCCTTCAGAATATTCTCCTTAACTCTCTATACAATTACCCCAACGTTCGTACAGAGACTGCGAGACATCACGGAAACCATTCTTTTTAATCTCGAGGGCGTCAGCATCCTTGAAACGGCGGTCATTCGGGACACTCTTCGTCTACAGGAGGAACACATAATCACTCGGAGCGAGGTCTTGAGAGTAGGGAGAGTGTAGTAGCTGTCACATTCCACGATTGATGAATTTCCTAACGTGTTTCTCTCCGAGGAACTGATTCGTGGTGGACAATGCTTAAGGCACACAAGCAAACAGTGTGCATCGACCTCCCACGGGACGTGGGAAGTCGACTACCTCCTATCAAATTGATATTGGCGGTTTTGCCAGACTTTACGCAGGGTTTGATAATCGCACGTGGCTCTAGCTATGACTTCGTAGCAAATGTCAAGGGTCCAATGCAGTGTATGCTTTGGAGAAATGTTCGCTAAGGCAAGGGGA
This sequence comes from Darwinula stevensoni, assembly GCA_905338385.1. NCBI lineage: Eukaryota > Metazoa > Arthropoda > Ostracoda > Podocopida > Darwinulidae > Darwinula > Darwinula stevensoni. The sequence goes on along the minus strand of CAJPEV010002344.1, from coordinate 23,527 downwards.
TTTCTCGTCGAGCTTGTTAAGCTCGTTCCTCAACGTCGCCTTTTTCTTTTGGTAGCAGCCAAAAAGCCCTGTGCTATTGCCGTTTGAAATGACGAGAGCCCGTCCTGGAACTTTTTATGGATCCTCGTATATTCATTTCCTTCCATCACAAGCGGCTCATTCATTAAATGAAACCATTCGATTAGTAAGAAACATTGGGAATCCAGTAAGGCGACACGCCGATACTCACCAGCAGAGGAAATCCACTTCGTTACCCCGAGATGCAGAAACCCGTCCGGGAACGTGGCATGGAACTCCCCGAAGAACTTCCGGAGGAAGGCGTTGTTCTCCTCGCGGCTGGGGTCGATGGGCCCGTACTCGGGCAGGTCCAAGAACGCGTTCCAGATGCTCGCTCTCCGGCAGGTGGTGAGCAATCCCAGCATGGCCCTTCCCCACAACTGTGTGTGGCTTGATGGAGAAAGCCAAGGAAAGCCTCATCTTCCATTTTTTAATTCTTGTTTCGGAACTATACGCAAGTTCATAATAACACGCTCGGTAAAGAGTTTGTCTGCAAGCTTTCTTTGCAGTAGTTATGAATGGAAGTTGCTTTGATTGAGGTAGAGCGAGATATTGCTGACCAGGCGAGTCGAATCCCGACACAACTCCGATTCCCCGTAATCTTGCATATTCCACGATTACCTTGACGTCCTTCCTCCTGTAAACCTTATCCGGCGCATACGACCCGTTCTTATTGGAAGACATGAGGAGGAATTTGTAAATTTCTAGGGGAATTTGAATTACGCGCTGATGGATTTTGCGAGGACCGGAGTAAAGTTAATCTGCCGCATCAGTAGGGGAAAACGTGGTCGTCGACGATGTGCGAATGAAAGACGTTAAGTTTGTTGTGCAGAAGCGCAGACCGTTTTTGCATCTCATTTGTCAAGCAATAGATTATTCATTGCTCTGGGGGCCTTTCTCACTGACAAGGAATTTTCCTGGAGAATCGTATTGCATTTATTCAGTATTCCATATACATCCATCAGTTTAGGGCGGGAAGATGCATTACCATAAATTTGTTCCTACAGGAAGGATTTCTTCCTCCACGTAAAGTATCTCCAACATAGTTCTTGAAACCGAGGAGCTTAGAGGCCAGTCGGTGCCGATTTAAGGTATTATCAGATGATCACAGGAGTCAGGGCAGTTGATGGGCTGAGCCGGGAAGCCTCGACGGAGGAGACGGCACCGGTGCTCGTTCATCCTGGAAGCGAAGAAGTCCGCGTCTTGCGCCTCCCTCGGGGACCACAGCCGATCCGCTGCAGCAGATCAGCAGAAACCCGACAAACCTTCACTCTGACCGTTGCCAATTCCGTCTCCCAGTCTCCCTTCCAGACGTGAACGACGGCGTCGGGACCCAACCGAACTCCGTTGTCGAAAACGTTCTGCCACACCAAGCAGTTTTTCTTCTTGGATGAGACGCCATGGAGGAGCTTGACGAGCCGGTTCATGTAGTAGGCCTGCAGGCCCTGGAAGCTGGAGATTTTTTGTCGCGTCATGAAATTCCGTCTGTCGCCATTCATTTTCTTTAAGGGAAATAGGGGAACGGAATAATGAACGAATTCGTGCACTGCACTTGGCTTCCATTTCCCTCATTCATTACCGTGTAATGGAAATTCCGACAGGATTTCACACTGCTCATTACCATAAAATCGTTTCAAGATGGCAGTATTTTGAATGGATTCTGATTTCAGGAAAAATGAGACGATGCAATACAACTCGCATGAAAGTCACTAAAAAATATGTCGAACCCTCCAAGAACTGCAAGGAAAGAGGTTCGGATGGAAGCGGAAGGAAGTCTTTCTTTGGGAAATACAGGAAATATGTCATGAGAACCGAAGGCTGGAGGAGGCTTGCAGGAGAGGTCGAGATAAAGCGAGGGAACGGCTGGGACTTGGAAACCGGGCTTTCTGATTCCCAGTCAAGTGTTTTACCATTACACCACAGGGGACTTGCAGTTCTCCTTCATATCAACACACAAGGCTTTTTGTTCCAACGAAAACGGGCACTCTCTCACTCTGTTCAACGTGGTTACCCCAAGGTGAACGTGCACGCACGCCATTTCATTCTTGCCTATCCTATAACCCACAATCTTCACATTAAAAATAATGCTTCTTTTCTAATAGTTCTCTGCTAAAATTTGCATCAACGCAATCTAATCATCAAGAGCTTGTGATTTATATTTCACATATACCATTCGACGTGTGGTCCACTCCGGATGTCTTTTCCAGATGGAAAATTTTCAATTAGCAGTGAAAGAGACAAAATTAATCATCAAATTTAGAGCGCGTCGTTAAGGTTCAAGTTCCAATGCAAGAGAGAGCACCAAATAAGCAGCGTCGGGGGAAAATTGATTAACTTTTAAAGTTCAATCATTTATCTCAGTATATTTGGGTGCAAGGTTTCAGACCATGACAATCAATATGAGACAACTGTAACCTCCATACGACCTATCCTTCATGGTTAGGTGATCGGAAACTTCGTATTACGAATACAATTACAAACTTCGTATACAACCAATACATGAACTCGTTCAATATTCAAATGCCACCAAGAAAACAAATCTTGGAATAACTGAAATGGACAAGATGAACAAAGCCTGGGAAAGACCTAAAAAGCATTTGAGAGCTCAATGCAATCCACGACCTATATGGCCAGGATCTTCCCACCTACAATTCCATGTCCACCGAGCACGTCTTTCCGAATCTAAAGGAAACTTGATGAAACGGAGCCCATTTCTGCTCCTGTACCAGGAGTTTGGGACAGAACACTCTGACATCTCAATTCAAATGTTGCAGGAACAGGATGCAACTCAACACGGACAAAAAATGGCCCCATCACAGCCAATCATAGTGCCTTACCTGAGAGCTATTGGGATGGTGCGCTCTCTGTCCCATCGTTTAGAAACTGTCAGTTTGAATTATTCTCGATAGATGGCGAAACAACACTTAGTTTGTTAGTGCAATCATTTCTCAGGAATGATTTAAGCAAATTTATTTCCTTTCAATTGGAATGCACCACATTCCTTAAAATATGAAACAGACGGTTGTGCATTCCTTGTTATTTCATGAGATTCATCCATGAAACTCTTGAATTCTATGGCAGAAAAAAGGAGAGGTATAGAATTGTCCGAAATACATTGAAAACTCGTTAACTCGAATCCTGATAAGTCGAAATTCCGCTCATCTCGAACTTGAATGCTTGGTAGGACCCCGTAGGACACCATGTTAAATGCTCCGTTTAACTCGAATTCGCTTTTCTCGAATTTCCAGATATCTCGAATGACATTTTCACTCTCGATAACGATTTTCTCACTGTTGACTCGAATTCAAGGTGTGAAGGGGGGAAAAATTCTTCTCGTGGGACTTTTCGATTTTTGAGTAGGATGAATGACAAGAAACCCGTTCGGGAGGATGTTCTTTTGTTCTTTTTTTTCTGCTTCCCCCTCCTCCCACGCAGACGCCTGTGGAGATGATTAAACCTGAGGATTAAAACCGAAAAGCTTCGGCTATAAAAAAGCAACCTCCAATATTCGCTCTGTCTATTTATCGCTCTCACTCCGAGCCATTCTAGTCATATTCTACTTCCTTTACTCCATTTGTGTGGAATGAGTTCACTCAAGAGGAAATTGAAGACTGACGCTCGAAGAGAAGGTGCACTTGATTCGGACTGTCAAAGAAGGCCAGCTGAAGAAGAAAGACATCGCAGAGAATTTCGGGATTCCTCCCTCTACACTCTCTACCATTATACGCAGCAAAGATGAGGTTTTGATTGCATATGAGAAGCGCCTATTTACAGCAAGTTGCAAGAAAATGAAGACAGCCAAGCATGAGGACGTGGAAGCGGCTCTCCTGAGATGGTTTCGTGAAGTTCGTGGCAGCACCACTCCCTTGTCCGGAACACTAATGAGAGAAAAAGCTGATCAACTTGGAAAGGAACTTGGAATTGATTTTAGGGCAAGTGTTGGTTGGCTGGAACGATTCAAGCACCGTCATGGCATCGTGTCGCGACGAATTTGTGGTGAAAGTGCAGATTTTCCACAGAAGGAATGCGAAAGTTGGATCGAGGGAGAACTCTTGGATGTTCTAGGTTGCTACAGGCCTGAAGATGTGTTTAATGTTGATGAAAAGGGCTCATTTTTCAAGCTGATGTCAGACAAAATCATGACTTTTCTCCATGACCCTTGCTTTGGTGGGAAAAAGAGCAAGGACAGAATCACAGTCCTCGTTGGTGCAAACATGGATGGGTCCGGAAAACTCCCACTGTTGGTGATAGGAAAATCCGCAAAGCCACGATGTTTCAAGAATGTGAAATCCCTGCCTGTTCGTTACAAGTCATCGAAGAAGGCTTGGATGACGTCAACAATATTCACTGAGTGGCTGATGCAATTGGAAGTTAAGATGCTGAAACAGAAAAGGAAAATTCTGTTGATTGTTGACAACTGCCCTGCTCATCCACACGTTCAAGGTCTGACAGCGGTGAATTTTACGTTTCTCCCTCAAAGCACGACCTCCAAACTTCAACCTATGGACATGGGAGTGATTCCCAATCTCAAAGTGCACTACAGGAAGCGACTCATCCAAGCCATCATTTCCGCCATTGATGAAAAGAAAGAAGTGTGTGTGACTCTACTCGATGCAATTCACATGTTTTTGGCATGGAAAGACGTACGGTCGTCCACTGTTGCAAACTGCTTTAGAAAAGCAGGATTTGTGCACAGAAGTGATGTTCATGAGGAAGTCGAGGAGATGGAAATCTCTTGTGATCCGCATTCTTGGAGTGCTGTGGGTCATATCATGAACTATGATGTGTCATTCAACGACTTTGTTTATTGCGATGATGACCTCATTGTTACTGAGCCAGTCACTGAGGCATCCATCATTGCCGACATCAAAGATCGCTCACAAGAGAGCGAGCCCGGGGATGAGAGTGATGGAGAGCAGGAGGCAACGTACATTGCTCTACCGCCGTCTTTGAGCGATGCCAATGATGCACTGGCGATTGGGAGAAAATTCCTCCTCTCGCGAGGGGAGGTGCCAGTCGACTTTTTCGAGGCAGTAGGGGAATTGGAGGACATCCACTTCTCTATTGCAAGTTCTTTTACAAAGCAAATGATCACTGATTACATGTCAGAAAAGGATAAAACCATGAGAGGCCCAGGTGAAAGGCATTGCAATAAATGAATTTTGCATGTGGGTTATTAAAGTTTCATTTGTGATAAATGAAAGCCTATTATAATGGGAAGGTAGTCGCTACGTGAAATCGGACTTTTGAGGGCTGAAAATCGCCCTCTGGTTATGTCCCTGAACGTGAAATTTTTTATCTTTTATTATTATTATTATTATTATTTTTTTTTTGGGGGGGGGGGGTAATTCCTGATAACTCGAACTTCGGATAACTCGAAAAGATTTTACCGGTCCTTAAAGTTCGATTTAACTAGTTTTCACTGTATAGAGAATGCATGGAAGGTTCAGTGATGCTCCAGGAAATGGAAGTGCCCCATTATCGTGCATACAAATTGCAATATGCATTAAAGGCTTTTGGAGACTGACGATTGAATCAAAATTCTAATGACCTGCACCAAGTCCTACGAGTACTATACCATGTAATTGTTTATAAATACCATCAGCACCATAGACAAGTAGAGTGATATTATGGTTCATCTAGCAATATATTATTTATTGCGTAGGCGGTCTTCTCCACTTAAAGGGACTTTCATGAAGATTCGTTATTAATTTATTCTATAATTCATAATTATACATCAACGTTTAGCAGAAAGACATAAGTTAGTACCACAAATTGATTCGTACAGGAAAGATTTCTTCCTCCAAAAACAGCATCTCCAACAATTTGTTGAAGTTAGAGCTTGGAAGCCAGCCGGTGCCGATTTAAGGTATACTGAGATGATCGCAAGAATAAGGGCCGTTGATGGGCTGAGCCGGGAAGCCTCGACGACGGAGACGGCACCGGTGCTCGTTCATCCTGGAAGCGAAGAAGTCCGCGTCTTGCGCCTCCCTCGGGGACCACAGCCGTTCCGCTGCAGCCGATCCTCGCGGCCACAGTCGAGAAAGGAGGTTAGTCTTGTCCGGGAATTCACCCCACAGGCAGACTTCTCCGCCGAGGACGAGCATCTTCTGGGCAGTGTTGCCTGGGAAGTTCTCCGGGTCGCACTTATAGTAGTTCTCCCAGTCCGTGTCCCGTAGGAGATGTAGTCCAGGTACCAGCAAGACGAAAGCAGTGCTGCATTCCCAGCGTTTGTCACCTGAAATCAAAGAAAGAAAATCAATGCTTTCCTTTATTTTGATTGTGAATGAATTTTTTCTTCACTTTTTTTCCCGCGTGAAGGAAATATCTCCCAGAGGCGTAAGAAAAGCATTTACAGACTCCAAAAGCTGCAAAAACACATATCTGTCGAAACCTGACAATTCCTCCCTCTCACCGTTGCCAATTTCGTCTCCTAGTCTCCCTTCCAGACGTGAACGACGGCGTCGGGACCCAACCGAACTCCGTTGTCGAAAACGTCCTGCCACACTAATAAATTTTTCTTCTCGGACGAGACGTCATCGAGGAGCTTGACGAGTCGGTTCATGTAGTAGGCCTGCAGACCCTCGAAGCTCGAGATGTTCTGCCGCGCCATGAAATCCAATATCGCCATTTATTTTCCTTAAGGGAAAGAGGGCACGGAATTATGAATGTCACGAAGTCACGAAAAAAAGGCCAAACGCTCCATCATCTCCAAGGAAAGAGGTTCGAATGGAAGCATTCTTGGCTTTTTGAACCCCTACGACGTTTTCGAGTGACTTGAAAATTTTTGACGAAACTCCTCTCTTCCCGGATACGCGGGAGTGCCGATCAGGAAGTCCAGGACGACACATCATATTGCTACACTATTCGACGAATTTCGGTTTTCGTGTGATCGCCTTATCCTTGAATCTCCATGCACATCCCTCCACTCACCAGCAGAGGAAATCCACTTCGTCACCCCCGCGATGCAGAAACCGGTCATGGAAGGTTTCTTGGACCTCCCAAAAAAACTTCCGGAGGAAGGCGTTGTTCTCCTCGCGGCTGGGGTCGATGGGTCCGTACTCCGGCAGGTCCAAGAACATCTTCCATAAGCTCGCTCCCTGGCAGGCAGTGAGCAATCCCGGCATGGCCTTTCCCCAAGACTGCGTATAGCCTGATGGAGAGAAGAAACGAGAGACTCAATCTCCCTTTTTTAATTCTCGTTTCATCCCTAAATATAATGGTTCACAATTCTTTTCATAATGGTGAACATACTCGGAAAAAAGTTTGGATACTTTCTTCGCTGCAGTTGTGAACAGAATTTATTTTCGTTAGGGTATTGGAAGGTATTACTGACCAGGCGTGTTGAATTCTGGCACAACTCTGATTCCCCGCAATCTTGCATATTCCAAAATTTCCTTGACGTCCTTCCTCCTGTAGACTCAATCCGGATACGAGCCGTTCTTTCTGGAATACAAATGCAAATTTAGTTTTTTATAAATGCAAATTTTGAATTACGCGCTGATGGATTTAGCAAGGACCTCAGGAAGGGAAATCGGGCGGATTCGTAGGAGAAAGAGTGGTCGTCGACGATGTGCCTGTGAAAGACGTTGAGCTTGTGCATCGCCATCAGGTCCAGCGTCTCGAATATGGTCGTCTTGGGCAGGAAAAGACGAGAAGTGTCCAGGAGCAAGCCCCTCCACGAGAGGCGGGGCCAATCCGAGACGGAAGTCGCGCTCACTAGGAACTGAGGAACGGATGGGTGAGAACCGGGTGAGAAACGGGCGGGGGAGAGGGGCACAGTGGGCTGTGATGTACTCTTTCCTGCAGCCAAGAATATTTCATGCTGGTTTCTTCGTAATGCTAGTAGTAGCCGTTTATCAAAGACATGCGATAATCCCAGTGGTTGGATCCATATCAGCAAATTTTGCGACAAAGTTTCAATTGCTAACGGGTTGAAATTGTCTATGCTTTTCCAAAACAAATTCTTGAATAACAATTTTCCTGCCGGACGAAATTTACTAGCGGGCCGGCCAGCTGTTTGACACCTCCGGCTTAAGCCCGACTTGAAGTTCGTGGAAGTCTTCCACGGATTGGCTAGTCAAGTATATTCTATTCAACTTAAAAAGATACACTTGTGGCTTCACTGTAACATGTCAAGGGGGAGCCTCGGTCACCACTCGGTCGCCAACGTGTTAACACGTTGGCGACAATGCGTCCTGATGCCAGCCCACTGTGCCCCTCTCCCCCGCCCGTTTCTCACCCGGTTCTCACCCATCCGTTCCTCAGTTCCTAGTGAGCGCTTGGACAAAAAAAATGCGCGTGGTCCCACGCGGCGGACAAGCAAAAATAGGCTGGTCATCAACATGTTAAATATCAATTCTGCTCCCTTCCAGAGACATGGTTAATGGAGGATTTTCCTTGAAAATCAGTTGTGACTTTTTCACATTCAATTGGGGGAGGCGTGATCCCAATGGATCTCTCTCAGTTGACTAAAATGAGATGTCCTTCATCTGGCAATAATGAAGCGCGTCATAAACCTTCAACCCCCAATGACCTACCTGAGGCCAAATTTGCCCATTATCTCTTTAACTTCTTTCCTCTCACAGAGCCATCCTTAAAATTGTTTGTCCTCGATCAAGTGCGTGTTTTGATACCAAATGCCCGTTTATGTTTGAAAAATTCATAATTACTGCAAACGCTCATTAAAGAATGGCCTTTCAAATGCTACTAATGAATTTCCCTGATGTAAGGGATCTTAAAAATACAACAGTGTTCCTGGAACGTATTTACTGCGCGGCGTATTTAATCGCAACATAGAGATGAAGGGGAGAAAGGCTTTTTTACTCCATTGGGTATTACACAAGTATAATTTGCCCTTAAGCGATTTACTTAGCCTGAAAGGGATTTAAAAAATATGTAGTGTGTTCCTGGATCTAGAAGATTCTAAGGGATAGTCTCGATGCCAGAAAATTTGCTTTTTGGGTGGTGGCATGTTTCCCTTCTTTCACAAGTCATTGCGTTAGCGAGTCTAGGACCTCATGCGCGGGTTGTCCTTTTATTGTATTGACATGCCGAGCACAAGGCTTTCTTCATTAATGTGTTGGAAACCAGGTTTTTTTAATATTTTTTTTTCTGAGAATGAGACTGTCAGAAATGAGAAAGGGATATACTATGACGAGTTCCTGCTACAAGTTGGTGTTATTTCTATGAGATCATGGATGTACCTTCCTTGAAAACACAAATGTGTCGTCACTACTGGCTTCAAATGGTTTACGAGGCGAAGATGGTCTCACAAATGGAGAAATTTCTTCTCGCTTGAATAAGTTTCAGCGGCTTCTCATTGTGGACCGTATGATTCATTAAGGTCATCTTCTGAGACGTCAGAATTATCCTCAATGTATGTTGGTACGTCCAGCTTGAACGAAATAGCGTTCTCATTCATGATTCCAAAAAAAAGCTTACGAATAAAAAATGCCTTCTCACATGTAAGCACTTAAATATATCTCAACTGGGGCAACACAGGGTAACACGTCGCATCAGCCATGCGGATGAGTTTGAATGCATGATGTGCCTGATTTGTCCCAGGCATTTTTTATGAAGGAATCAGAACATGGAAATGCACCGAAGTAGGCTAAAGCTATAAATAAGTAGTAGGCACATACCTAAAGCAATTTCCAATTTTCACAGACTATCCAATGTGAAGAACAAGCAATCAGAGGAAGAAAAAGTTTTTCAACCTTCTCATACGACCGCCATTCTCTTCATCGCAATTCCCTCACGAAACAAATCACTACAAATCACTCCCCTACATATTACATATAACATTGAATGTTCCACTTGCGAACCTATGCAGATACACTTAGGTTTCATCCATGCTATGCAAAGGAAGACAAAACCTGATTGTGCCACACGCGACACGCCATGAACTGTAGGGATAACATATGGGATATTCCATGGCAAATGGGACGAACGAATCAAAATTCCAAAGCGAATGACGAATCAAACATTGGATGTCGCAACAAGAGTACATCCTAGAGATCAAGAATTCAGTGTTTTCATCATCTTCGCTGCGATACCATGCAACTTTCCGAATTGAAGGCAATGTGGCCATTTCTCTACTTTACATAGAATACACTGTTTTTGATGATTGAAGATGCTACTTACACAAGAGCTGAAAACTGAGGGTGTGTGGCATATGATGCGTTCCGTCAAAGAAACAATCTCACCCTCAGTTACCGATGCAAAATTATCTTTTGCGACGTCTTGAAAATGAGTAGATTATCTCGTGTAACATGAGTCACCGAAATTGCCCTTTTGTCTTTTGCTGCCTGAGGTCCCATGTGAAAGGAATCTGACACTACCAGTAGCCCAGTGCGGTGCTACCATGGAATCAAGGATGTGTCCATTTTACCCCAAGTCGGGGTGGCCATATTACCCCATATTGGCTTGCATGACAAATTTGACAACAATCAATGTTTTCCGCAGGTGAAGGGAATAGCACTTTCCACAAGCATTCATGAGGAACCATAGCATAACTTTGAAGAAATGGTTTTTGTATCCATGCTACCATTAGGAAAATACACTTAGGTGGCACATATTACGCCATATTAGTGTCAGTATTAGGTCACATTATGTCATAAGGCCCATATTAGTTTCAGGGACGTGCGTTGAAGAATCCCAAGAATATGACTATATGAAATCTATGTATCCCGAATTCCACTGAGAACTGGATCAATGAACAGGTCTAAACATATCGAAAATTGCATGCACTCTTTGATAAAACTACTTTCAAAATTTGCACAAAAGTTCCCTTCCCTCTTTCCCTGGAATCATCCTTCGCAGGATTTTTTAATCCCTTGTCAAACGTCTCGCCTAGTCTCATTATAGGAATAAACACGGACACTTCATCATTGGTTATCCACATATTCAAGACATATTCATAGAATCCAGGCTATAAAGAAGCTCAAATTCCTATAGGAAACCATTTGGGAACGTGTATGATTTTATCGGCATGGGAGATTTAGAATATACAGAGAGTGTCTGTGAACTTCAATCAATCATATATCTCAATTAATTGAGGTAATAAGGGAATGATATCCAGGACACTCCACGGAGCTAATAAGAGGTGGTCCTCCCTGTGAACTGTGCTGCAATCAGTACAGTCAGAGGTAGGTCAACGTCTGTATGAGAGCGAAAGCGACACACAGTATACCACGTATATGTAAATTTTCGTATATGCTTGACATCCCTATCGCTTTCTGATGGGAGCGTTTTGACTCACGGAGGAGGAGAGCAATTTTACTCCTTGGTGATGGAGTAAATTTGCTCATTTCCCAGAGTGAAAGGGGGGGTGAGACTGGGGTTACCTATTTTACTCTCTTTTTTGAGAAAAATCTCTCCCCTTTTTCTAAGAGTGCAGTTGAAGGAGCATGAGGAACTAGGGGATGTGCAGTAACTAGAAGAGTTTCTCAAGCTCCAGTGACTTTCGGTTCTTCTGACGGAAGCGGCTCAGAGAGCAATTCAATGTGTTTTGTATTTCTTGGAACTTGAAGGAGTTTCTTAAGGTTCAAACAGCAATTCTGGCCAAGTTTTCTGATGCAGTCGTTAAGCGCATTTTCGGGTGGAAAACCTGCAAAGATCAATGACTGGACATGACTTTCTCTCTCTTTTTTTGTGCCACGTATACCCAAGATCTCAGCAGCTTGTTCTTGTAGCAATGTCTTCTCATTTTCAAGGAGGTGTTCTGCGTGAGTTCCAATGAACCAAATTCGTTCATAATTATTTATTTGATTATACTCGAGCCAGCGAAGGATATATTTTGTTTTGCATATGATGCTCCAGCAAACGTCCAATGCGGAACACGACTAAGACCGCATGAAGGTATTTGAAGCTGTTCCTTGTGCGACTTTCTATGAAGTTTAAAATCATATTTTCATCCTGTCATTCTGTGTCACGCAGCCCGACGAGGTTTGCGCATTCCAAGATAAAGAGGCTTTTAACAAACGGTCTGTTTTCTCCTTAAAGGACCGTTAACTAAATGAGACTTGTCCATTCGGGCCAAAGCCTTTACCGCGGATGAAGTATGTGTCAAATGTGGCACTATTGCAACTCATAAAGGAGTCACAGACTTTCTGATTGAACAGGACGTTGAATATGTGCGACTTGCCTGACCCAGTCGGTCCAACGACCAATATATTGTAATTTTCCTCCCTGAAATCCGCATCCAGACAGTAAACAAAACCCGTGGCGTGGAAATGGCCATCAATAAATGAATACATTGTAGAGGCATCCTCATTGAACGTATGCGGCCGAATATCTGCTGGAAATGTATTTATCATGGTAGTTGGGATACCATCCCATCAGAAACGCGCTTTTATTCTGAAGCCGCCGTATAAAACTTGATTGCTAAACCAGTGCCCATGGAACACATAGTTTGCCACATGCTCGGAATCGCCAAGAACGTGTTCCATGCGAACACGTTTGTTTTCATCCATCTTGCTAGTACCCAATTTTTTGGCGTGATCATATTCATTCTTTAAACCAGTTCTAATGATCACCTTCGCCTTGCAATTGTTGGTATTGAAAGATTCGAATTCAAGGATGTGTTCATTATCTGTCACATAAAAATGTTTGAACGAAAAGGGATGATTCAACAAGATTTTCCATGAGACTTGAATAGAGCACATATAAATCTCACTCCCATCTTTGAAGTTCTTCAGATAGTTCAGATTCTCCCAACGCACTTCCTTGTAAAGGGAGGGAGGGAGGGCTTTGGAGTGACTTTTTGGCACTCTCAGGTCAAGCACCTGGCTGTGGCGAATGGTCAAAGGTCGTGATTTACATGCCTCTCTTGGAAAAAAATGTATCTCCCCAACCCTTCGTTGCAGAAACGTCATATTTGCGTCGTTCTCCTCGCCACAGAAGAAGATAAATGATATGCCGAAAAACCTGCTCGTCTCTCTGCTTCCCGAGACGCCGTGGCGCCATTTGTGAACTTTCGAGTTTCGCGAATTCGCTTCTTCCCTGGCTTATTCGCCGAAGGAACATTGTATCGCGAAAAGTATGCTCCTGTTTTTAGAGATCATTCCCATTCGTGTTCGTGCCAAAGGGCCGCTTTCCCGACGAGGATATGTAATTGCCCCCACCGTTCCGCTTAGCTCCTCCCCTTTTGCGAATTCCTGGCTATACATCCCTCACTATGCTCCATTTGCATCTGTTCTCCTTCCACACTCAGTCCGATTGAGAACAGGTCTTCATAGGATTTCTTGGCTCTCCGAAAAATGAGACTCTCGCAACACTCCTAGGTTAAAGCCCAGGATGCTAAGAAAATATGAGATGGAAACCCCGAAAATGATCTTTTAGTGTGCGTCTGGAACGAAGTAGAGCGCTTTGACCGTCAAGTGTGGAGGGCGTCCGAAGCGAACCTACTTTTGGAATTCGAACCTGAGCTGAGAGCAGTGGCGTAACTAGGGCGGGGGGGGGGGGCAAGTGGGCGGTCGCCCCGGTGCCACAGTCCAGAGGGCAGCAAAATAGCCTTTAAAAAAATTTTATTTGAAAGAAGCAAAATTTCGGAATTTTTTTCCCTTTTGGCCATTTTGCCGCCCACTGGCAAAATGACCATTTTGACGATTTTGCAATTTTTTCTCGTTTGTCGCCCTCAGTTCAGAGGGTGGCAATACTGACGCAAATAGCATTTCTGGGGTAATAATTGCCACCCATTTCTGGGGGGCAATTATATTTCAATTATATTCTTATGTCTCTGGTATGGCGCCTGCTGGTAGGTCGGTTAGTAGTGCTGGGGCTCTAATCACTTCCTTTGCGAGCGAGTTATGACTGATGTTAAACGTCTAAATCACTCTGCCAGCGACATATGCTGAGAGACGGCAGTCACGAGTCATTTTACTCAGTCAAGTTCCAACACGAATCCTAACTCTACTGTGAAGAAAGGCGGAGTTGAAAATCAATACATCCAGTACTCTAGTAACGATTTATGCCACAGGCTCACAGCTTGCAGCAGTGAACACCAGCGTGACGAAATTCAGAAATATTTATTACTTTCCGCCCGTCATTCAGTGATTGAGTCATTCACCCAAGCAGCATGTTTACGTAAACAAGATATCAATGTTTTGCAAACAATGTAAATTTATTGCGATTGAAAATGAACACTAAAATGAAAATGAAAATGACATTACGTTTACGTAGAATTTACGTTCCTATATTTACGTCACCTAGACAAGGATGAAAATCTGGAAATGTTCTGGCATTGATGAAATTCTTGGTAAAACTTGATCCAGTCATGAGAGAACACTTGGGTTCAGTTTCTCCAAAAACCAATTCTTTGTCATATTTGTCGCCAGCTATACAGAATGAACTGGTCAACACATTGGGAGCAAAAATGCTCCAGTCCACGAATTCTGACAATCCAGAAAGCGAAGTATTTCAGTATCATATTTGATACAACTCCAGACATTTCGCAAGTAGACCAGATGTCGCAAATTGCGATATTTGTTGAGATTGAGGGTGGTTCTGTGAAAATCAAGGAAGCTTTTATTGACTTCATTCCAATTCATGGAAAAACAGCGGAGGCAATCACAGCTGAAATAACAAAGAATGGATTGGACTGTTACAGGATGGATTGGATCTTCAAGACTGCAGAGGTCAGTCATACGACAATCAAGCTACAATGACTGGTGTTCCTTCTGGTGTTCAAAAACGGATTTTAGATCTGAATCCATTGACTGTTTTTGTACCTTGCAACAATCACTCCCTAAATCTGGTCAGCGTTCATGCAGCACATGTGAATGTTCAGGCTGTTACTTTTTTTGGAACCCTAGAACGTCTATTTGTGTATTTCTCGTCTTCAACTCATCGATGGGAAGTTCTGAAAGAGTTTGTCAACATTACTGTCTAGAGCCATTCTGACACGAGATGGAGCTCAAAAGCAGCTGCAGTGACGGCCATTTCCAGTCAACTTGACAACGTAATAGCACTTGAACAACTACGGGATTCTCCCTTTGAAACGATTCACGTGGTGATGCTGGTCTGATTCTCATTGGTGTCCAAAAGTTCGAATTTGTAGCTCCCCTGTGTTTCTGGTCAGAGGTGCTCCCTGCTGTTGAACGAATTCAGAAATGTCTTCAGGCTTTTAGCCTGAAGATCACTTTCAATGAAGCTTTGATTCAACTGAGAACTTTGATTGACAACACTGAAGTCTGGAAATATGAGCTAGATACTACAACTATTTCTGAAGCTGAAGATATGTGCAATGAATTGGGTGTTTCAGTGGACTAACGTATCAAAAAAACCCGCTCTATGCCTGGGGAAAGTGCATCTGATGCTGGATTGAGTTGAAATAGCAGATCGATTTTCACAGTTGCTAGAATTACAGAATCGGTTTAGTTTTCTCTGCACAACTGAATCTTTTGCCAATCAGTTGAACTGTGAAGCTGATGAGCAGCTTACAGAACTCCGTAAGTAGTGTGTTGATCTAGCGCTTCCTTATTCAAATGACTTGAACAGATCTGAACTGTATGAGAACAATAAATATATCATTGCTTCTCCCAAAAGAGCAAAACAGTCAGTAGAAGAACTGGACTACTCTCCACTGGGGCTGCTCATATACATTTCATCAATGGGATTGGAGGCCTATAAAACATTGGCCACAACACTTCAAATTCTGTTGATCTTGCCAGTTTCAGTTGCATCATGTGAACGCTCTTTCAGCAAAATGAAGTTGATTAAGTCGTTCCTGTGATCTACAATGTCCCAAGAAAGACTTACATATCTTGCTATCCTGCCAATCGAACTTCAAGTTGCTTCTTCCATTGATTTCATCGAAGTTATTAAAGATTTTGCAGCCAGTAAATCAAGAAAGGCTGCATTTTCATTGCAGTCGTTTGTAAGAATTGATTTTCATTACATTATGTGTGCTGAGAATCAGTCCTAAATAACAGAAATATTTAATGAACATCTTTATCCAACAAAACGTGTGTGCATGTGAAAATAATAATTAGCAAGGGGGGGGGTTGGGGCTGGAGTATGGCGGCGGCAGTAACATTCACTCACCCCGGGCGGCAAATTACCTTGTTACGCCACTGGCTGAGAGAGTCGTTCATTTACATGTCGCCAAGAGAGCAGTCCCGGCAATATTCGCTCTGCCACTTCAATATGTTAGGCTTCTTCGTCTGTTTGAGGCCTGTTACGCAATTACCCGTTTTTTTCTCCTTCACCGTCACATCTTATTGCAACCTAACGTTCATCGAGTCGCGAGCTTCTGGAGTTGAATATGTTTATTCCCTTCTTTCCCACAACCATCATGGCTCTGAATTGCTTCCAAGCAATTAATTTAAAGATTTTTTTAAAGGGGTCAGTAGTGCTTTTATTCATATTTTTAGAATTTAGTTTCCTTAGATTGGATGTCCTTGGATAGAGTCCCCTCCCGGTTTAGAACTTCTCTCAGGCCTGACATCTAGCAGTTAATTCAATAAATATAAAATTCCCACAGTATAAGCGAGGTGACAGAGAACCCCAGCAGTGTCCTGAATTCCTTATGTTCCCTTAATGACACTGGATGGTTCTGCATAAATGTTCATCCTCTATTCAATAATTTTCCACATACAACTCGAAGGAAGGGATTCATTCTAATCGTTTCATCTGTTAGGAGAGGTAACCTAGATCAATGAGACTCCAGGCTATTCTCACATTCCATGGAGAGAGTGGGGTTCCCCTTGTCAAGTAAGGCTATTCTTACATTTTAGGAACCACGTCATCCGTGATGAGGAAAGCCACCTCTTCATGGAGAGGTTGGGACGGAAAGACGTAAGTTCCCATCAGAGCAATACTGTATTTGTATGTCCTAGGAATGTAGAAATGTTGAGGGTGAGAGTGTCAATCTGCAGAAAATGCTCCTCTCTCATGCCATGGACATTCATGAGCATGCAAATTCTGCGCAATTCCAGTTTTTCCAGTTTGATGACAGCAAGAGAACGAGAGGTTATCGACTTAAGTTGTGCAAACCGCATGGTCATGGACCGGCTCAGGTCGAGACAGGAATTTTTTACTTGCAGAGTAGTAAACGCGTGGAATGCGTTAGATGACGAAGTAGTGGCTGCCCCTTCTGTGACTATCTTTAAGAAGAAACTAGATGCTTTCCTGGACAGGCAAAAATGTGGGGNTAAGAAGAAACTAGATGCTTTCCTGGACAGGCAAAAATGTGGGGGGCAATGTTGACGTTAGGTACTAGACAGTAAGCAACTAGGATATTCAAATAACAAAAAAAATAGAAAAATATTTAGCTTCAAGAGGGTTTGGTATACCCTAAAATTAAGGAACGCTCGACCTCGACAAGTGATATCGAAATGGGCGAAATCGCCTCTTGATATCACTAACTATCCTGAAAAAAATTGATACCCAGAGATTGCTATTGCTGCACCACCCAATGTTCATCTGATAGCTTTCCCAAAGGGAATCTCCAATTGATCCAAAGAAACGGGCATCTAGTAGGCCAATGGACTTTTCCAATTATTATCCTTGGACTAGACATTTAGCCATCTAGTGGATGCCTAAGAAGGATATATAGATACATTGGATGTCCAAGTGTCCTTGATGGTATGTCTAATGGAAATATGTTGGTTCAAAATTGCTACTTAGGATATGACTAAAGTTATAGCGATGGGAATTCGTAAAAAAACAACCAGGCCTGGGCATATGTCACATTTGACTGTATCGCTATTTCTGTTATATGCTTGCAATAAGCACTAGAATATCAATATTCGACGTGTTTATGGATTTCCCACCAAACAAAACACAAGTAATGTATCAAAGAAAAGAGCGCGAAGAGAGCTTTCATTTGGTGCCATATTTGGATCTCCTTTGAAACAGTAAGTAGAAATTGCCTAAGTTGGTGAAAATAGGCATTATTATACTTTTCCAATTAAAATTGAAGTAGTTTCTAAACATGAAATCGAAATATATTTCCAAACACTGTCATCATATCATTCTGCCATGTTTCTAAACCTCGTTTTCCTACTATGCATCATAGCGCTCGAAATTTGCTTCCAAATTAGGCAACTTTCACAATTTGGAAATAGTGTAACTCAATTCATAATGAACGTAGTAGGAAAATAATATAATAATTCAATTCTGCATTGTTTCAGCTTTGAGTATAGTCCAAAACGCCTTTCTAGCTCGACTAGGACCAAAAATATGGCTTTGACTCGAAGGGTCACTTTTACTCTTGGGGGTTAAGTTTTGGCCCGAATATCTCGAAAACAGTTAGAGCTGAGTAGCCAATTTTTTTGTTTACCCCCATAAGTCTTGGATGCCAGCATGCCCAGAATCTATTGCTACCTCACTGCTTCCGGTATTACCGCCATACTCTCTTATATAGTGAAGTACCCGTTCCCGTCACTTGATATGAACGAGACCGTTGTCTATAGGAAGTAGGCAAATATTGCTTTTAGCTTCTAATGAATACACAAAGCCACCCTGAGAAACCGCCAAATTCTTATCTAGAGTTGGCATACACTATATCATGGGAAGCGGAAAAGGTAACAAATCAACAAGAAGCAAACGCATGAAAAAGAAGGGGAACCTTATCTGTAGGAAGACGTATAAATATATATTTCGCTTCAGAAAAACCAGAAAACGTAGAAAAGCTGAAAGTCGGTAAATAGGTTCTTGTCCAGAAGAGGACACCAGGAAACACCCTATTTTCAGGACACATGTCGTTTGGCAGTGGTATTCAACCGGTGGGTCGTTACCCATGACAGTATCGCGAGGGAATGAAATGACTTTGAAATAAAATATAGAGAAATTTAGAGACAGATTTGAGAAGACAGAAATCAATCTAGCTGCCTAAAAAATACCGAGCCAGCTTAAATGAAGTTAACTTACTAGGAATCGTAGGATCGGAAGTTAAATATATAGCGTGCACAATCCTGATCATTAGCTAGGCCGAGCAACAAATATGATTTTGTGTGCCTGACTGATTCAGAGGCCAAATGCTTCGAGATATGAACTGGTGGTTATAACAAAATAAGTACTTATCATTCGAGGATGTGCCTTTGTGACATGAAGTTTACAAGTCTGCCTCAAGAAAGGGGCGGGAAGCAATTTTCACAGAAAAACGGAGATTCGCTCTCGTCCTCCACTTTCCGGAATGAACGAAGAAAACGAGAGTTGGCCTGGTACTCGTATGGGAACAGCTGCATCTCTTACTTTCGTGCCTCCCGCCTGCTGCTTGAATCAAGATTCCAAGCTTTCCCGATGTCATACGATATTTCAATTCGTCGCTACTTGCAATCCCATGGGCTCTGCAAAGAAGTACATCACAGCAGCTTCCTCGTGGTAGTCCTTCCCTCAAAAAGGAAGTGTGTCCGAATATCAGAATGACGTGCTCTTTCGTCATTGCTCACATCGTCTTCAGTCCCATGAAAGAGCACACAAACGACACGCATTTTTGAGAGGTGCCATCATTTCCCCGTTTCGCATTCGCGTTGCAAATAGCAAAAAATATAAAGAGTACAGTACGAGACTCCTGTACATTTCAGACGGGTGGCTAAGCTATGAAAGGAAATTTGCGGATCGTCAATCTGCTCCAGGCTGCATTTTCCCTCTCTTCCTCTATTAGTCAAAGCACATGTGGGATGCTACCCCTTTATGTTTCTGTGGCTGGGACTCCCCCCGAATTTGAGTGGTTCATGTCCTGCGCTCATGGTCTCGCATCAGTGAGTCACGAATGAGTTGTGCAGTAGAGCGGAACTAAAAGGCTCTATTGTAAGGACTGGAAAGTGGGCTCCAAGTATTATTATGATTTTGAAATGTCAGTGCGTCCCACGAAATGTGAACATAATTTTTTATTGAATAAGTTTTATATTACAACAATGATTTCTCTTTCATTTCATATCAGATTATTAATTAATCCTTAAAATCGCATTTGAAGTGGCGGAGTGGTACATTGCATTAGGGACGACGAAACTGGAGCTTTACTTTCAGTGTGTGTTATAGCGGCGTAACGAGTATGGAGTAATTTGGACACATCCTTGATTCCATGGTAGCACTGCACTGAGCTATTGGTAGTGTCAGATTCCTTTCACGTGGGACCTCAGGCAGCAAATGATCATTCCATGCATTTCCTCTGGATATATGGATAGACGTGCTGGACAACTAGACGAAATATGCAGTTCATGAGGAGGCGATGCAGGAGGATATGCACGGGCTCCGTCTCTTAGACATCCGCTTGACATACACGAGATATGTTTGCGGCACGAAAAGAAGGAAATGTACCTTGTGCAATAAGTAAAAAGGGTGTTCTGCAATGTTTAGTCACTATTTATTCATGCGTGCAAAAATTTCGCAAGGTTTTTCCTACAATGTAAGACCTGTTACTGATTGCACTCTTAACGCATGTTCATTCTAATGAATGTTTGCTCCCTCTTCTTACACCCACAGTTCGTAGCCACAGTCTCTCAATCACATGCATTACTACTTAAAGCATAAGGTATTGCAAGTATGGACCTCCTGCTTTTCGCAGGAGGTCCTCGAGTCAGGCAATGACGTCGACTTTTTTCATTCTTCTCAATGCAGTTAGTGTTTCTTTAACAACTCCTGAGCGTCCTTTATCGTGTTTCGAGTTACTCATCAAGTTCCAGCACATTTCACACGTTCTTGGAAAACCTGGAGTAGCTTTTTCAGAAGTGGCCATATTCCCCAACTATATGAGTAATATGGCCTCCTGACACCAACTTTGAATGGATCCAAAGGCGCAATATCCTCGGCGGTTTTTTGCATGAGCCTTGCTGGGATTGAGTAAAGGAGATTTGAATCAATATTTAAGAAACATTGGAAAACTCAATACGACCATCACAGGCTGTTACGAACAGGTTTCATTTTGTAGGGCCTGAGAAAAATGTGAAAAAAGACTGTGAAAAATCAACAACGTGTAAATGTGTCAGAGGGACCTTTAGGGTTCTGTCTGACTTGCGTGTTCGAACGTAAGTAATACAGAAATTTGAAATACAATGTATATAATTTGCACAGGAGATCAATCTATGGAAGAGCAAGATCGAAATTTATGAAGTAACACATCTGTCCACATGACTGCACGTTCGCATTTACTTGGCGCGATCATCAGTCAATCCTTCAGTCACTCTTCATGCTTCGGCGCTAAAAGGTACATGTGAACGAAGTTTCAGATTTCTAACCTTTCTAGAACATAGTATTAGCCGCAGTCAGTCAGTCAGTCACGATCGTCCATCTAATATATATAGACGATCGTGACTGAATGACTGACTGACTGACGCTAATTCTAACCATGTTCTAGATATGATGAGAGGCTGAAACTTGGTACACAAATAGCTGTTAGATTGCTGACACCAGAAAAATTCCAACTTTGGGGGTAAGTGCCCTGGGGGCTCATTCCAGGGGGTCTCACTTTGTAAGCCTAGGTCCAACCCTGAGACCGATGCTTAGGCCTAAACCATTCTCTAGCACACCTTGCCTTCAACAAAACAGAAGGAACGTGCATAGCTGATAGGCTTTCTCTGGAGTTGACAGCCTAACATTGAATGCCCAACTTTGGGGGTCCATGCCCAGGGGGCATGTTTTGGGGAAGGGGGGGGGACTAATTTTGCATGCCTAGGCCCAACCCATCGATGGATGCTTAGGCTAATACCACTCTCATACATTTTCGTCATTCAGGGAAGCAGGAGAGAAAGGAAATAGCTGTCCAACTTTCGGGGTAAGTGCCCTGGGGGCTCATTCCAGGGGGGTCTCACTTTGTAAGCCTAGGTCTAACCCTCAGACCGACGCTTAGGCCTAAGCCGTTCTCAAGCTCCCTTGCCTTCAACAGAAGGGAAGGAACGTGAATAGCTGGTAGGTTGTCGATTCCAGAGAAAGTCCAACTTCAAATGCCCAACTCTGAGGGCCCATGCCCTTGGGGGCACGTTTTCGGAGAGGGGTTGTGGGACTGATTTCGAAGGCCTAGACTCAACCCATGGATGGATGCTTAGGCTAATATCACAATCATACATTTTTTTCCTACATGGAAGGAGAGAAAATAAACAGCTGTATTGTTCCACACCTTGGATGAAGTTTGACATAGAAGGTAGGTGCCATGAGGTGATTGACTTAGTAGGCCTATAGGTAAGCCTTGGACAGACGCAGAGGACTACTCGAATCTCGCCCGACTCATTCGCATCGAGGAACTTCTCGGCCCATCTTACCGAGCATCATTTTGTCGTAACCTGACGTGCTAGACGTTCGAGCTATGCCGTTGGGTCATTGGTGAAGAGAAGGGCACGAGTTGGCGCGTGGTACGCTTGCAGATGTGAATGAGTTCTATTTATTTTTCTCGCAGGGAAACAGTATAAGATGTTCCATTGACATTTCGATACTATGTCTAATCCTCTTGAGGACGATTAGGCCAATGCTCACATTTCAACAAAACGGGAAGGTATAGCTACGGGCTGCAGATACGGTTTGTACCGTTTTTTCATAGAGAACTGTATGGAAACTTTAGAAGAGTTTGAAAAAGGGACTGCAATAGAGTCCTTTCACCAGAATATAAAATTAACGATAAAGATCCCGACAGTCGCATTGGAAGTATTGTCTTAAAACTCAGAAGTAATGAGCTCATGTGGCTGCTTCCTAGCCCCCCCCCCCCCACGGATTTAGATGTAGGCTTACGCCATTCTCATGAACACATTCCTTCCTTCTCAGTCATTGAAGGGAGTGTGTGTTATTGCTACGTTGTTCACTCTAGAGGAATTTAGACTTCGGAGGGTGGGAGGGGTGTACATGCCCTGGGGACAAATTTCGCAGGCCTAGGCCTACCCCATGGATGGACGCTTAGGCCAATACTACTCTCATGCACATACCTCAAAGGTAACGGGATGGAAATTATGTAGATGTTGGCTTGCATATTACAGATACAGTTCGACATTTGCGGTACTTGCCCTAATGGGAATGATTCAGCAAGATTATATCCAACATTTGGACGATTGCTCAGGCCTACATTGATCTTTAATATTAGCCATCTTAGCGCTAAACCTCTCAAGTGGCTTATGTGGTCATATGGCTGCTATTCCTCCTACTTTTTTGGAGATTGATATTATATCAAGAATGCCTCGGCCATAGACAGTAATTGAGTACAACAATGGGACACTAAACGACACACAATTGTTAATTGGTGATCCTTATGCTACAAATGACATGGCGTCATTAAGAATATGTTCTTTGACACCTTTAATTTAAAGGAGCGAGAATTGAACCCATGAACAAAGGAGTTTGACCGCTTTGGTAGGGGTGAGCATCATAAACGGATGCCTTAGATCGCAGAGCGCCTAAGGCGCGTTCATAGCGAGTTTGTGTGCCCGAAGGGCAAACAAACTCGCTAGTCTAATATATATAGACGATAGTGACTGACTGACTGACTGACGCTAATTCTAACCACGTTCTAGAAGGGTTAGAAATCAGAAACTTGGTACAC
>CAJPEV010002343.1:0-46247 GCA_905338385.1 Darwinula stevensoni | reverse complement strand
CCCCCCCCCCCCCCCCCCCCCGGGTTGTGACTCTGTTACCATAAGAATACTGAGCTACCCCAATGGATCCTGGAATAATTCAGTCAATATATTATTTCAGGGGCATTAGGAACTTGCCCCCCCCCCCAATATTTTTTATAAATCGGCCCCAGTGAGCGGAACCCATCCACGCTCGTTCTGCTGCTCCCGCCAAAATCGGGAAAGTCCACTGCGCAGGTACTACGTCTTCGAAGCAATGTTGCCAAATGCGTGAATGTGATATTCCTGTTCGACCAGCGAATATAAGCCCGACGCGTCGAAATGCGGTTCGCGTGGATGTTCCTCGCGTTTTTGTGAAAATTTGAATCCTATTCGGCGCCATGAAATGAAACGCGATGCTCCGGAAGCGACCTGTGAAGCGTTCGTGCCTCGTGCATTCGTATTGAAGCATTTTGGCCGAGACCCAACTGTTACGCAACCAAAGGGGGAAGGGAGTTCAATCACGGGACGACGTAAAAGCCCTTCACCTTTTCTGCCGCCGTGGTGCTCCATGAGGTACGCGCTTAGAATTTCTTGTACTAAGCGACACTTTTGTTTTATTGCTTTGTTGGCTTTTCCGTGGTAGCGATTCTGAGTGAAATGCACGCGTTTTCGCGAAACTTGTCACGAGAGAATCTCGATGATCGACTATGAATGGAACACCTGTCGGTTTCTCACGTGTTACATTGCATCCCTGCTTTTTTTGCCGCGTAGGCCTCATTTCATGCGTGCCAAAAAGTAATCGGTCAGCGGTGACAACCTCGGCCTGTACCGGAAGGAGATTAAAAAGAAAAACTGGCTCGGGGTGCTTCGAGTTCAAGGGCCGGGCCGTGTGTAAAATGCGCCACTGAGCGCGTATCGCCGCTAACCTCCAAATTATTCTTCCCATTCCCACTGTCAGCCGTAGTAAATAGAAGCCTTGAAACGGTGCCGAAGGGCGTCCGTCAGTCATTAACTCCTCGTTATACCGAAGTAGATGATAAACAATAATTCGACAGCTGATGATGCTCAACCTGCATCGGTCACCTGAAAGCGGCTGATATGACATCCACTCTGGAACAAGTAAATAATTCATATTGAAATTACCTGCAGCCGTGTTTGGTCGATCCAGGTGAGCAGCAGACGATGCGACAACAGATGTCGCTGGTGTCTGCATGCGCTCGAGTATGTAAAGCCGCACGTGCGCGCTTCTTCCCAGTGACCCTGGGCCCTGAATTTAGGTCTAGTCATCCTCTCCGTTCGTCCTTGTTTAGTTTCCTTCGCAATCCACTTCCGTGTTGCAGCAGTGCGACCTTGGGAACCGAACTCTTCCCCCTTTCGAGGTCACGGTCCATCTCAGTAGTGTAGGGTCCGTCTCCCGACCTCCCGGTTAGAAGCTCAGAAACTTAGGCCCAGGGCGTCTGGATGCGGCAAGCCATCGAACGAAAGACATTGCATTACATTCCGTGTACGAGAGAGTTGTGTGTGGCATAGGTAAAACAGGACTTTGCAAAAGAATCTGTGTTGGTAAAAATCTATCTCTACTCCCCCGACCAAGTGTGCAAGAAATAAACTAGGAAACTGAACGAAAAGAGCCAGTGCTTGAGAAGTCGTGATTTGGGCCTGTTATCCGTTGCCTTACATCCAATTCCTGTTAGTGTCAAGTGTTTTCTGTTGGTTGACTGCCTCTGCAACGAGACTTGAACGAAAGAATTGTTGGAATCTCAGGGATACTTGTATTTTTTTTTTCTGCTGTTTTGTCTCCAACCTGTCCATTACCAAAGAGAACAAAAAAGGCTGTGATCAAGAGTGTGAGTGAAGTATATTTTGGACCAGAATGAGTACCAAAAAGAATGTTGCTATCATTGGATCTGGGAACTGGTGAGTCAGCCATCCTTTGACTTCTTTGAATAAGTTGAACCCAGAAGTAGCCAGAATTCAGAGGGCTAGGTCTTTGCCTTTGTCTATTACCCCTGCCTTGCTGACATCTTGCTGTCCATAATGTTTTATTCAGACACCTTCAATGGTGAAGACTAGCAAGATCAATGATAATGTAGGATTATCAGCCTACTGTGACAATGTTCCACTCTCTCCCTTGTAATTGAAACCCTATTAAAAATCTTTATAATTATATTTTTGCCTTCAAGTAGTAGAAGGAAAGCCAAAAATGTTTTCAATTTAAAAGTATTTATCTTGGATGTGCATTTGATTGATGCACCCCATTCATTCCATTCCATTTCCACCTTTTTCTCAGGGGCTCGGCCATTGCCCGCATTGTGGGTGACAATGTTAAGAAGCTTCCTTCATATCATGACATAGTGAAAATTTGGGTGTATGAAGAAACTTTGAAGGATGGAAGAAAGTTGAGCGAGGTCATCAACGAAGAGCATGAGAATGTTAAGTACTTGCCTGGCTACAAGTTCCCAAGCAATGTGGTTTGTATCCTTCCCTATTATTATGCAGTTGATCATGTGTTTGCTTTCTTGGAGTGCCAAATTCATAGGTGGTTGCTTGTGTTACAACTGCAATTCTAGGTTGCTGTGACAGACATTGTTGAGGCCTCAAAAGATGCTGACATCCTTGTCTTTGTCATGCCTCACCAATTTCTGGAGAGGAGTCTCCTACCATTGAAGGGAAAGCTGAAACCAGGAGCATTTGGTGTTTCTCTCATCAAGGTTTGTCTAACTTTCTGAGATGTATTGCATTGGTAGACTTTGTTGGCTACATTAGCTAAATACTTCAGTACTAATCTTATGCAATTTCTTTAGGGCTTCCACATTCCTCCTGGTGGAGGAATCCGCCTCATCAGTTGCTTGATTAACGAGATTCTGGATATAACTGTGCATGTTCTCATGGGAGCCAACCTCGCCCCTGAAGTTGCTGAGGGGAAATTTTGTGAAACTACCATAGGTGCCAAATTTAGACCCTTTATTTATTGTCTTCTTTTTGCAATATCGACAATAAATTCAATGGGACATTTTCATGATATAGGTGTACGAGACATCAACCACATGAAATCAATGAAGGATCTCTTCCAGACTGATAACTTCCGTGTTGTTGTGGTCGATGATGCAGATGCAGTGGAGGTGTGTGGTGCCTTGAAGGTCAGTTGAAATGTCAAAATATGTATTGTCATCCTTTGAAATCCATGGCTTAGAGTGGTGTTGTTGGATTGAATGAGATCTATGGATAAATGTCACTTTTGCAGAACATTGTGGGTGTGGGTGCAGGATTTGTGGATGGCCTGGGGTATGGAGACAACACAAAGGCTGCTGTGATTCGACTGGGACTCATGGAAATGATCAAGTTTACTGAAGTGTTCTATCCAGGAGCCAAGCTGAGCACCTTCTTTGAAAGCTGTGGTGTGGCCGACTTGGTGACCACATGCTATGGCGGACGCAACCGCAGGGTTGCCGAGGCTGTTGTCAAGCATGGAAAGGTGAAACTTCCCTGAAGTCTATGAGTAGACAAAGAAGAGAGTAATTGAATTTTTTTTTTGTTCCACTAGTCGATTGCAACGCTGGAGAAAGAGATGCTGGATGGTCAGCGTCTCCAAGGACCTGAAACAGCTGCTGAAGTCAATTATATGCTGAAGGAGAAGCAAATGGAAGCCAGGTGAATCATATTCAACCAATGCATCAAGCCTAAGAAACCATACCAATGTTACATACAAATGTGTTCTCAATGCTTGCTGTTGTGTTGAAAAATTTCTCTTTTGATCCAGATTCCCACTCTTCACTGCCATCCATCGTATTTGCGAACAGGAGCTACCACCTTCAGAGATGATTGACTGTATCAAGGTCCACCCTGAGCACCTGTATGAACCATCTTTTCTTCAGTTGCTTTCCATTACCTCTAGATCTTCTGTCTCTCCTTATCCTATTGATAAGTTACTCATAAAATCTCTCCAAAAGGACCAAGATGTCCCAAACTATGAATTATGTTCCAATATTATAACCTGTTTGGGTTATCCTATTTTTAAAGGAGTTCAATCTATAGTGTAGCCATAATTTCATGAACTTCTTCAAGTTAGCATGGCCATGTTTTGTGTCATGGGACCTTCCTCTTCTGTCAGGCCCTTCTTCTTGAAAGTATGTTTTCGTGAATCATTACATAAATAAGATCATTTGGCATACTGTTTGTCTGCAGCAATCCCCCTCTTTTGGACTGGGATGGACGGCGAAACTCCATGCATTTACCCCTAGAATCCTTGTAGACCTTTAAAACCCTTTCCTGTCCCTTCCATGTGGTATCATTCATTTCACTTTAGAATAGAAGTCACTTATGAGTATGTGTAATAGCCTTGGTGCTCACTGCAGAATTGCTATCAGTTCCCCCTGAGGCTTCTCAGGGACATGAAGTGTTTTCTGGGGGATCTCCTAGCTTAGTTTTGATTCAAAGGAATGTGTGAAAAAAAAATTCAATGTGCTTTAGTTATCCTGAGAACAAGTTCATTTTTGTTGCATCTCTTCAAATATGTCAAGTTTGTTTCCGGATTTTCTTTCTACTTCCCTTCCCTTCTTTGTTCCTGTGTCCCAAATGGATGTTTGGAGCTGCAAATCTCATCATGTCAGTCTCGCTTACTTGTTCATCCTGTTGTGTTTGCCCCATGAAGTTAAAGTTGAGGCTAAAGTTATCCCTTTTGTCTGCAGGAGCATGCATGTCTGTTGCCATACCTGTGATTTTATATTTGCTTGAGACTACCTGTGGACATTTTTGCTTATGTGCTTTGAACTACTTTTATCTTGTTTCAGGTACATTATCCTCAT
Source organism: Darwinula stevensoni (assembly GCA_905338385.1). NCBI lineage: Eukaryota > Metazoa > Arthropoda > Ostracoda > Podocopida > Darwinulidae > Darwinula > Darwinula stevensoni. The sequence continues at coordinate 41,481 of CAJPEV010002343.1, read as the reverse complement.
TGGCCAGCCTGAATAGGAATAGGTTTCAGTTGGTTTTTCTAGGTTCTTGAAGTTGTCAGTTCTTATTCTTGGTTTTCTGGAAGTGCATCTTCTTGGTGTGGTACAATTATTGTAGCTTGATTCTGTTTGCAGCAGGCACTCATTTTGTTTAATCCCATTGAGCATGGAGTCCCTCATGATGGTTAGTAGTGCCTAAGTTTTAGCTACACATATGGAGGGTTGTTTGCTCTTTATGGAAACAAATTTGTTAGAGATATGCATGACTTAGTGCTTCTTTATTCATTCCTTGTTATGCTATACATGGGTATCTATGGTTCTTGACAACAGCTCTGCATCGAACTTTCTAATATAATATAATACAATATAAGCTCCTTTGAAGCACAGTGAGATCCATATGCTCCTGCTCTTCCCAAATGCTTCCCCTTGCAGACCTTCCAGAGACAAAAAAAATTATAAACAGATTTCCCTAGGGTCACTTCATCTAGCCTAGCCATCTAGATACAGAAGTTGATCGGTGCTGCATCTTGAGACTTCACTGGAATTTCTATGAATGGATTTTTATTTTATTCCTGTGGCTCTTTCCATATGGCTCAAGAAAGCAGCAGTTTCCCTAGAAGTGTGGCTTTGGGCCTTATCTTTGTGCAAAGCTACCTTTGAAGACTAATCACCATGAATCCAGGAAAAGTGTTCCTTGCACTCCAGGAACAAATTTTGAAATGTGTTTTCACCACAAGGTCAGTAGTATACGGCTTGAACTGATTTTGTAACCCTCAGGTTAGTCCTGCTTCATCTTGGGTGACTACATATTTCCACTTGTCGCCTGCTAGATGGTGCTCATAGAGCTTTCTGCAACGTGACAAGGCTGCAGTTTGTGAACAAGTCTTGCACTTCTTTTTCATCCTCAGGTCTTCATTGATAATTTGTTACTCATAGCAGGGCACACATGTGACTTGTTGACAAGATGACTTTGTGCTAGCGATTTTCTTTCTGGAATAATTGACCTACAATACTTATGGTCTCTACAGTTTTCTTTGGGGTTGGATATGGTTTATGCAGGTTATCTCTCCCTGTTTATCTTCTTGGTTGACTCCACATAACCTTTGTCCTTGCAGCTGTCTATCATCTCAGAATACAAATACCTTTCCTTGCAAACAATCATTTTCAGAGGTATCCCACATGTTCAAGCCTTCTCATTTTCATATTGGAAACTTACAATGCCATGCTAGCTGACATAATGCAGCAAGAAACCCCAGCCCAGGAAAACTTCTGGGGCTAGTTTAAATATGTTTCCATAAATTGTTAACAACCCTCTTTAGCAATAGGTTTTATGGACATTTTAAGCATCCCTTGAATTCATTTTCTTTTGAAGTTGCCTCAAAACATTGATGCTCTTCCATTGAAGGAGATTTGTAAGACTCCTTCAATTGAAGGAGCCCCCTTACATTTTTGGAGTATCTTCAAGCATGATTTTGTTCAAAATGAAAGTTTTGGAATTGTACCATTTGTTTCCAGCCTGGGTGCTCACAATCAAGGAATCTGGGTGCAAAGCAAGTCTCCAAGAATCTCTTTGGACTCATTTCTTTCAAGATCCCAACATTGAGCCTTAATTGCATTGCAGTGTACCAGTATTAATATGTTTATTGCAATGGGTCCAAGAATTCAGCTTCTAATAATAAAACTTCCCCCAAGTTTTGGTGAGTGAATACTGGCAGAAATATGCCCTGGCAGATGTGTGGATCCAGACTTTTTTAGTTTTCTAGTGGCTTTACTTGATTCACTACTTAGTTGTGCCATTCTGACAAACTCATTACCATTAGTTTTTTTCTTTCTCATTAGCTCTGGATGTTGTGTAGTGCAATGAAACTGAAAGCATGCTGTACATTAGACATATATAGTGTATGTTAATGAATTTGAATCCTGTGTAATTTGTTTTTGCAGGGATTTGGAGGAAGGGAAGTTGGAAGTGTGAAGGCCTTGTATTGAGAAGCACAAGTACAATGTCTGGCATGAATAACCACAGCACTCAAATGCAACTTCCATGTTGGTCCCATCTAAATAGTAGAAAAAGTTATTAGATATGTGCAAAAACCTCATGTGGCTGGGTTTTATGGTCTTAATTTGGTGGATTGTTATTCTGAAAACAAAATATGTGGTCACTCAAAAGAAAATGGTAATGGTTTCGTGGGATCATGATGCAAATTCAATACAGAATGTGCCTGGAGTATCTTCAAATTGCAGTCTTTCTTCCTTCCTTGAAGTACAGAGTGTTCCAATGAGTCATGACGAATTGATTATCGAATAACTTTTAAATTTGAACCAATTCTGATCGTGTGTATACATTTTTGTAAAGGGTTTCAAGAGAACTTTGACACATATTTGAGCGCAAACGGTTGATAATAAGTGAACTTACAGCAATCTTCACAGACACCATTTTTTCCAGCCATCTGATTGCGGGTGCTAATGTGTGCTAATTGTGTGTACTGTCTCTCTGAGTTAAGAGGCATGGAATAGGTTTTGGAAAGAGCCAACAACGGAGATTCCAGGTGGAATTTTGTGATGGGAGATGTCCAAGTGGATCAACAAAGTTTTTTGAAAGCGTGTTTTTATTTGCACGGTTTGCAAATTGATGCGCAGAAAATTTGTACTTCATGAGTCGCTTCATATGCTTTATCTGAATTCAATGATGAATCTGGCCTTGGCAATCCAGGAAAGATGCGCTACTAATCGCTCTTCTTCCTCGAAGTGATTTTACCATTCCAATAAATGGTATTTGTTGTGGAACATACCATATACAGTTGACTCTTGTTATAAGGAAGTTGATGAAGCCGCTGGAATTATTTCATTACATCAGGAGAGAGTTGTGTATTTCCAATTAGAGAACTGAATCCTGTTATGTCTGGGCATATATGATTATTATTCCGTGGGTGTACTTGGGGGGGCTCTACAGGTTTCATGGACGAGAGTACTTGCAACACCTTCGCTGTCACATATCAGCTGGTGGGGTACATGGCATTGCAGTTAAAGTGTCAGAAATTGCATTGGCAGCTGACATTTTGACTTATGATTTCTGTTGCTTCCTGCAACATTGCCATTGGCTGCATACCAATATCAACTACGCAGCATAAGGGTTAAAGGGTTGCTTTTGCCGTGCCATGGAGCTCCAGAAGCCTCGTAAAATAAAACTCGCGTACAATGGTACAAGGGAGTCTGACTAAAAGCTGCTGAGCGTGAGCTGTGAAGTGCTTCGTTCATGTTCACATCCCCCGCCCCACGCACATTCACCCATTCATATTCCTTATATCATGCACATTCTGCATGTGCCGAATCATTGGTTCTCCTAGGCCGTGCAACTGAAGACCGGGATGGAGGGTAAGATAGAGAGATGAGGACTCACCCTTTTGCACTTCTGTCAAGAGAAAAAAATTAAATCCTGTGTTTCTACCAGGAGACAGAAATTTCTTTATATCCGAATTCTTTAGGTGTCTATGGGCATTCGGCAGAGGAACGTCAAGGATTTCAGTATAACCGGTTTTTCATTATACCAAGAGTCATCTCTGTATTTTGATGAAAAGGGTACCTCATGGAAACCGTCATAATTCCTTTATTTATCCATTTGAGTTCAAGGAGGTGTCAGTTAAATTTTCTCAAAATGCTCTACTAAATTTATAAATGCGATCAGAATTTGTGCAAATTAAAAAAGTTATTCAAAAATCAAAACAGATGTTGAGATACCCTGTACAATTTATTTCATGAAGTATCAATAGAAATCCAGCAGGTTATATTGCACAAAAGCCAAAGCACATGATGTGAAAACACTGATGGAAGCTCTCATATTGCACAGTTTTGATAATGCCACAATACAAAAACAATACAAAAGTAAAAATATGAATACCCAAGAGAAAAATAGAGCACAGCTAAGCTGTTATTCAAAAAGCAGTAGAAAAGCATATCAAACATATTTCCAGGAAATCATTCTCACAAATATAACAATCAGGAATGATCAGACAATGGAATACAAGTTGAAGGCTTCACATTTTCAAGGCAGGCAGAATCTTCCCGGAACACTCTCCAAATCCAACACGATAGCCTTCACCCTGACAGTAACCTGACATAAGGAAGTTAATTTCATATCTAAAGTATGATTACACAAAAACTTGACATAAGAATAAACTCAGTGCTACCTGTCATGATGACATTATCCCCATCTTGGATAAATGTGCGAGTGGATCCATCATTTAAGGTGATTGGTTTAGTTCCCCGCCAAGATATCTCAATCATGGAACCATATGAACCAGAATCCTGGAATGAAACACTAAGTTATTGCTGTGAAGGAAAGTGTCCATAGTTTAAGCCAACTTCAGCTTCAGAAATATGGGACTTAAAGGGTTAAGGAGCTTGGGTTTAGCCACTACACAGCCCTATGTGAACTGAGGTTCATATGAAACAGTCAGAGGTGAAAAAATTTGGTGGGTATATAGGACAGTTCAATCACTCAGACTTGATAGGGTAGAGAGTGTGACAAATATGAAGAGAATAGGAGTGGGAGAGTAAATGGGAGTGCTGAAATTGACTTAAAGTTTTGAAAAGGTGCACTAAGGCAACAAGGTCACAGACAAAAGACAAGTTTAGGCATTAGATTATATGATGAGGGGAGCAATTATGGCAGGTGACAGAAAAAGATCATTACTGGGCCAGAAATGGTGCCAGAAGCCATGAGGTCCCCAGGATTCACATTGCAACCAGTGATGGTATGATGCACCAGCTGCTGTTTCATGGTCCAGTACAAGTAGCGAGCATTTGAGCGACTCACCACTGTTTTCTCGTTGCTGCCTTCCGCTGAAGAAAATGGATGAAAATGCTTGCAAAAACAGATCCCATGGTTAAAAAAATCCCCAAAAATGGGAATGTAATGTACCAGTATTGATGTTACTGATTCAAAATAATATTCTAGGGAGAATTATTCCTTAACATTACATTTTTTTCCTTTTCCACACCAATAGGAATTTTCCATACTTCATTCATACAATACCATATACTAGGAGACCCAACAAAAAAATTTCCTTTCATGTGCTTTGTCTCTGGGAATGGTACAGTTGTTGAGTTTAGGATCCTTAAAATATGAGAAGCTCCAGCTGCATATAGTTCATACATAGCTTGCAGAACTAAAAAAAATAGTAAGTAGACTGTGTACTGTGTATATAATCATCCCTTTGATTCACTCACGTTGGATGGCCACCTCAAGACTGATATTGAAGGAATATGGAGAGGGTTGCTGGAGGTATGGGAAGGGTTTAGGGTCCTGAGGGAAGTCGTTCACAAGGAATGGCTTCAGGGCATCCATGGTCACTATCCAAGGGGATATGGTTGTTCCCAGGTTCTTTGCCAGGAATGGACCCAATGGCACATACTCCCACTTCTGAATGTCTCGTGCTGTCAGCAAAAAATGCAGCAGGGTTCCAGAACTTAGGTTAAACTTGAGTGAACAGATACATCATGTAAAAAAGCAGTGCAAACAAAAAATGGATCTTGGATCTAAATAATGATAAACAGCATGCATGAATGAAGTATCCATAAAACCAGAAACGTAGATTTCACAATGAATGTAACTAAAGGAATTCTGATTCATGAAGTTGCACAGAACTGCAACTCTCAGGATGCTTCACAAATTTAATCAAAGGCATGTGATGGGCTCTGAGATCTAAAATCTGATTAGGTAAAGATTTTCTCAGATGCAAAGGGAACATTCACAACAGCTTCATACACTTGTGATATTTACTTAGCACATGGAACTTTTCCCAATTTCAGATGAACCAAGAGCTAAACCATTTGGGAGTTGGATCAGATTTCATGCTGAATTTGGGAGCAGTTTCTTTCTTCACACAGAACTTAGGCAAAAGTAATTCCAAATGATAACACTGTACCTGTGGTTAATCCTTGTTCAGACCTAATGGAAAAAAAGCAAAATGCAATACTGGAACTTCACTGACAGAAAACAATAGAAGCAGCCACTCACCACTCCAGTCATTCATGAGGACCATGCCAAAAATGTGTTCTTCTGCCTCCTGCATTGGAATGGGAGTCCCAAGTTTTGATGCTTTACCCACAAAGAAGGCAGTCTCCAGTTCAAAGTCCATGAGCTTGCAGGGTCCAAATGTCGGTGGCTCCTCATCCTTGGGACGCATCTGCCCATTGGGACGATGGATACCCGTGCCAGACACCACAACTGAGCTCGAGCGCCCATGATACCCCACCGGAATGTACTTCCTGCAATCATATGTTCAATTCATTCTGAAAGGCAATTGTTTTTACACAGGATAGCATATTGTTCCATGTGAAACCAAGGACACACCAGTTGGGCATGAGAGCATTATCCTTTCCCCGAAACATGGTCCCCAGGTTTGTGGCATGATAGATGGAAGAATAGAAGTCTGTGTAATCTCCAATGTGAGCTGGGAGATGCATAATTGCATCTGATTGTTTCACCAGAGCCCTGCAACACCAAACAGGCTTCTCACAATAAAGGGTTCATCTGCACAGCAAGAAGTGGTCTTAGTGGACTCACTTGTTGCTGAGATTCTCATCATCCTGAATGAGTGGGGAATTCTGGTCCAGCATTTCTTGAATGCGTGCTCGAGCTTCTTTCCAAGCCTTGCTACCAAGAGCCATGAAGTGATTCAGGGAGTCCTGGGAACCCAATAAGTCAAACGTAAGCAAATGCTGGGCTCTCTTGGACTTAAGAATGGAAAATGATTCAAAGCATTAACATCAACCAAAACCAACCTCAAGGAAAACATGCCGATTGGCCTTCAGGTGTTCTCCAATGAAGAGGTGTGACACAACAGAAAGATCTAGAATGTGCTCCCCAATAGCCACTCCAATCCGCTTCTTTGCCTAGTAATAGGAATAGAAATATTCCCACATGTAGACTTTGTCCTCTTCAATTCCACTCCGAGAGCAGTTCTTCACTCATACGTGTACACAAAACTCACACTTTTTGTGGTAGAGAAGACTCCATATGGGAGATTTTGAATTGGAAAGTGAGAGTTAGCTGGCACTTCAACAAAAGACTTCATGGTCCCAACTTCAACAGATCTTGTCAAACTACAAAATATGAGGGTAACCCTAAAATATATGCCCCCCATTTTTTTCCCTCAAAAAACCTTATTGTACAGGAACATAAATTTCACAGTGAATGCATGCATCTTTTGAGATTCTTCAGTTATTTTTCCACATGGTTTCCATCCCTTTTAGTACATTTTTTGCAAACATTGAGCAAGACCTTGTATACCAGTGCAGTAAAAGAACTGTTCTGCCTCTTGCAATCATTTTCAAACTGAACATATCACTGCATCACCATCTTCAAGATTTTTTTCACGAAGACCATCCTTCAAAGGCACCAAAAAGATGGATGTCTGGGGGCACCAGATCTGGACTGTATGATGGATGAGAGAGAGGAGTCCCTCTGATTTTTGTGATCAACCTATAACTAGAAAGAACACTGCCATGGTTGATCGCAAAAATTGGAGGAACTCTTACCTCTCATCTGTCATACAGCCCAGATCTGCCACCCCCAGATGTCCATCTTTTTGGTGCCTTGAAGGATGGAATGCATGGAAAACATTTCAAAGTTGATGATGTAAGGAAATGTTCAGTTAGCAAATGATTGCATGAGGCAGAAAAGTTTTCCAACCATGCTGGCATACAAAATCTTGTTCAACATTTGTGAAAATGTATAAAAAGGGATGGAAACTAGTGTCAGAATATAACTGAAGGATCTCGAAAGGTGTATGCATTCACTGTGAAATTTGTGTCCCTGTGCAATAAAAGGTGTATGAGAGAAAAAAAAAAGGAGGCATCTTTTTGGGGGTGACCCATGTAGACACCCTAAGGAAACTGAAAAGGTAAAGGCAACTAACTGGCATTCATAATGATTATGGTTTCACAAGAAATTTGAAAATATCCATTATCCAGCAGGCTCTGATAGATATTAGGCTTTACATCAGATGAGAAAAAAGCAGAGTTTCTAAATAAAAAAGTCCAGTGAAGGTTTCCTTCACTGGCCTCAAAATAAAAACTATTGAGGTCCATTAATGCCAACTTATCACTCCAAATCACATTCAGACCTACTTTCTGATCTTAAGACACTACCAGTTACAAATCAAAACTAATCTAAACGTTCCGTTCTGGATGATATAAATGTTTGATTCAAAGGAAATATTGGCTAATGGCCAGGTTTGTTTTCTCTGAATTACCTTACTCCCAATTATTGACAATAAGGTACAACAAAACTTTTAGAGTGACAACTTTCCAGTGTACTCAATTTGAAAGTACACAAGAATAATTTGACTCCCCAAGGCAAGTCAAGATGACTCCTTGTGAAACACCACACTGGGGCAGACAATTTCAGTTATTTGTATCAATACTTTCCAAACAGAGAAAAGACAACCCTCAAGAGAAAATAACATATCTTCCCATATTGGCAGAATAAGATAACTTTGAGATTATCTGCTGCTTTTGTTGGGAGAAACACACTCTCATTGAGAGTGATCGTCATCTTGCAGCTCAGACAAAAATTCCATGAGGATGTGCGTGTCCAAGGGAATGTGAAGCAGTTCAGATCCATCAGGTGCTTTAGTAAACCGCAGAAGCTTGTGGTCTCGGAATTCCGTGAGATTGGCCCGCAACGCTGCATCTGAGCTTGCCAGAAACTCCTCACGACACCGAGAATAACACTGGCTGAATGGCATCCCTATTGATAACAATTGTAAATTCAGCTATAACATATTCATACTTGATGCCATGAGGCAGGGAAAAGGGATGTAGTGGGAAAATAGACTCAAATAAGACTGGAATCCCCAGCTTGCCTCAATGATAGCAAGTTACATTTCAGCCCACCTTTCTCATCACATTTCTATCCCCTCCTCCAAACTGGCATCTCTTGAGACAATAACCTACAGTCAAAGAAAAGGGAGCCAAGAGGATGATACCGCCAAATGTGGGATCATCGGTGTGATCGAGCCGATTCTTGAGGAGGAGTATGAAGATTCCCTGAGCATTGGGGGTAAGGGAATGGAAAACATGACGCAAGGAGGACAACGCCAAGGCTCCTGTTGTCTTTGACAGGAGCTGATTCTCGAATGCTGTCTCCTTGAAGTAAGGCTGGAATGTGGTTGCATCAATCCACAGCCAGTTGAATTGTGCTTGCATCCTCTGGTCCCACACTTCACACAATACATACATGATACATATACAAACCATTTAGGCAAACAAAAAGCAAACCAGACAAATCCCAAGCTTGTGATCAATTTGAATTTCCTCTTAAGTTCATTATTTACTATGGTAAATGAAGTCCATTCCTGCCTCTAGTTATACATCAGTTTTAAAATGATGAAGATGGCAAGTGGACATGTATCACAATAAATGTAGCTTTGTTTTACATTCTACACATGGCTGGGCTCATGTAATTCTCATCATAAGACTAGACCATTAACTTCTTGACAAGGGAGAGAGTAAATAATGAACTCTACGGAAACTTTAAATAGAAATGGGAGATACTCACACAAGGCTGTATTAATGTGATCTACTGATGCTATGATATGAATGTTACGGGCAGCTGCCAGGAAAGCTAGTGCCCTCTGTGTCTTCTCACTGCGAAGTGTGCTGCCATCAATATTGTTAATCACCAGGTAAAGTGTTTCTGCTTCAGATGCCTCAATGATGAAGTCCAGTTGATCTTGCACAGATGTCTGAGGAACTTGAGTACCAAATGCACCTTCAATCACTGTGCTCAAGATCTAGTTAAACAAAAGTTACAAGTACATCCACCTGCACTCATTCAAATACAAGTCAAATGACAAAAGTGGCTCACATGTTGCAGGGTGAGTGCTGGGAAATAGCCATTGATGACAACATGTGTTTCCTCTGATAGACATTCTTTCCTAAACAGATTCAGTAAGCCACGCTTGGATCCCAAGCCATGAAGCAAGATGTTGAAGTTCTGACTGAAAATCACAACCAAAGGGGATTCTCAAGAGTTATAAATAAAAAAAACTAATGACTAATCTTGACCTGGAAGACCCATACCTGAGGCAAAACATCCACTTGGGGAAGGAGAGCTGCAGCTCAGCCATGATGTCATTCAGTTCTGACTCATGATGCTTCTGTCCCTCACGGACGTGTTTCTGCATGGAATCCATGGAGATGTCAGACAGATTCACTTTTCCAAGCGTGTGGTCCGAAGTCAAGGTGCGAGAACCTTGCGCTTCAAAGTACTCATCAGCATTTTCCACCTTCATTCAGTCCATATCTTACTTTAGAATGCATACCTATGCAAAATACATACTCTTCATGAAAACATAAACAAGCAGGTAACATACAGCTCTGACAAAAAGCTTTTGTCTGGAACGAAGAATAGTTTTTGAGGTAAGAATAGGCTGATGCTTGGGATGCACTTCATCAGGTTCAGAAGCCTCAGAGGATGAGGAAGGAGAATAGTCACTGTCTTCAGAGTCCATCTCCTCCATCATCTTTTCCAATGCTAAGCAGACCATATAAATTCAATCATTCCTTGAGTATCTTTACTCATTAATTGGCAATTACAAGCAGATAGATCCCCTCCTCAGCAGAAGCCAGATGAAGCAATGGGGGTTGATATTTCAACTGGAACTAGAAAAATGCAGTAATGAGGAGTCAAAGGTTTCCCTCCCAATATAATTATTCAAAGGTGATTATTTTTCTCAAAGTCAGTGAAAATAACAGGTCACATCTTATCTTCGAAAATTGGCCAGAGTCAGCCGATTCATGAAGCAGGGTTTATGTTAACTCGCTATAGTGAGTCCCTGACTCATTTTCTTGGAGGGACTCATACCTGCAAGGCATCCAAGTCTGTGGGATTCATTGACAACCACCTGAACATGTTCCCACTGAGCTGAAGCTAGGCACCAGGATTCAAGATATAAAAAAGTTAGTGTGAACCCTGACGAAGCTAAGAACATAATTATATAAAACAGGCATAGGTTCTGCAGGATTGTCTCTCACTCAATCAGAACCATTACCTGATGTGTGGGACTTGGTGTGCCTACTTCATGCAAAAAATTAATACTTCACTAATCATTGGAAGATCAAGAACACAATGAAACACCTTTCAAGCATTAGATGAGGGTAACCATCAAGATATTGCTACATAATTGTTAGGCTTACCTAGAGGCAGGGATCCATTCCCCTCTGCAAGTAATTGCCAAACTGAACAAAAATTACAGTGAGATACCTATCTGGGTTTCCCTCTTGACAGCCCTTGGAGTTGCAGTGACTGATGCTTTCTTGGCTGACTTAGTATTTCTCGGAGTCCTGACTCCTTTAGTCTGAGAACTCTTGGGGGTTTCAGATCCCAATTTGCGGCTTCTCTTGGTCGTGGGTGTCGTGGGAGGAGATGCATTTACCTCCTCTTCTTTGAAAGAGATCTTCTTTGAACTCTGCTGTGTCCTCCTAACTGCTGACCCTTCTTCCAGTGTCTTCTTTTTCTTGGTAGATCTTTGTTTTTGGGGGGCATTGGAAGAATCACTGCCACTGTCTTCCTTGTCTATATCCGGCCACATCTTTTGCAAATCTGAAAAGACAATATTAAGAATGTTATTTGCTCAACTGAGGGAAAACAACCTAGCTCAATTGACTGACCAATACGGGCATTATTCTTGGCAGCACTTGGAGTAGCAGAGGCTTTCCTGAGAGACTTTGTACTCCTTGAAGTTTCTTTTCCTTTGGATTTAGAACTCTTTGGAGTTTCCTGTAGGGTTTCAAATTCCAGTTTATGGCCACTCTTAGTTGTTGGCGTTACCGAAGGAGCAACATGCCTGCTCTTTCTCGAACTCTGTCGTGTTGTTCCTTCTGCCAACTCTGCCTCAAGTTTCTTGCTTTTCTTAGAAGATGTCGGAGTTTCAGGAGATTTTGAGGATAATGAAGAACAACTGTAGATGTTGTCTCCAGCCTCCATCTCCTCAAAGAATTTTCCCAAGGCTATACAGACCATAAGTACAAGAAATCAATACGTATGTACAATAAGTATGCACTCAGTTAATGAAAATGATTATTAAGATGGGCTAACTGACCAACTTGAGCATTACTCTTGGCAGCTCTTGGAGTTGTGTTTGAAACTTTTTTTGTTGACCTAGTATGCCCAGAAGCACACAATCTATGACTTCTCTTGGCTTTGGGTGTGACAGAAGAAGCTGGATCTACAGAATCTAGAGAACCACCATTATCCATATCAGGGCCAATGGGGTCTCCATTCTGCAAAGTCTCCTCTTCCTGGATAATGTTTGGGGATTTCTTTGACTTGTCTTTCAATTTCCCAGGGCTGGGAGTAATGCCAGAAGGCATTTCCTTCTCAGCCCTGGAGGAAGCCTTGCGAAACCCAAACACATGCATGGCTGTCAGATCTTCAGATGATTCTGCAACATCCACTGGGAAGAAAATTTCCATTCCACCTTAATTCAACCCTTGCAATGGAAAAGATTCACATCGAATCTTATCCCTCAACCAAAAAAAATTTATCTTTGCAGTTGCTGCTACTGTGATAGGCCTATCCTTTGAAAGAAAGCACCAGCCATTAAAGGGTTCAAGTACAAAATGATGCATGCCGTATGCTTGCGAACTTACCGGAGGTCCCTTTGGGTTTCTCATCGACGGAAACCTCCTCCTCCGATTCTTCCAAGAGCCTAGACCGAATTCTGCTCCGTTTGGGTTCCTCTCCAACACTGCTCAGTATCTTCTTTTCGGCTAATTTCTTGGCAGAGCGTGGAGCTGAAAATTGTGCATTCGTTTTAGAAACAAGACGAAGCGAAAAAAAGGCAAAAACCGAAATCGCAGAAGGGTTCTTACTTCTGACTTTCATAATATTCCTGGGATGCACTGCACCATCGTCGTTAGGCATCTTGACCTTCCAAGCTCTCCAGCCACACTGGTACAAAAAAGACGCACAACTAAAGTTAACCTAGAAACGCACAAGCAGTGCCGCCCTTCACGTCAATGTCATACACGTGACAGTTTCCTGTCAGTCAGTGCTGTCAGAACTCCCATGCCGCTCATCGCTGGTTTAAAAAAAATTATATAACAATACTGATCCATATGTAAAAGTTAATTGTCGATTTATGCTCAGATACGATTTGAAAGCGTGATTTTCCTGGCTGATAACCCATGAATTGTCGCACCTTAGACCCGATAGGTGACTGACACCTAATTGAGTCAAGGCATGTGCTAGTTGCAGTAAGCATGGCGCTGCCCTTAGGCCCAGAGGTGAGTTACCTTCTGCTAAATTTCGGCACAAAAACGTTCGTTTGGCTTTTCCAGTCATTGATGTTAAACGTGGAGAGCAAGCAGATATGCACAAAGAGTCGCTTCTACAAGGTACAAAGGCCCAAATGTATAATGGCACCATTAGGCATCAAGTTGGACCTGTGCCAAGCACATTTGCTCATGTTTAAAGGCTCCCAAGTTGATGAATGCAGGTTTATACTTCCCAGTTTGCTCGTTGGGTAACGGATTCAGGTCAGAACCCTCAGTTTGTGATGTCTGGTTTTTGAGGTGGTAGTCTAGCCTATTCTTCCTTGAAGACAGTGTGGTGGATACTCATAGCCATAACCTTGTCAGAATGGTAACTCCAATTTTGTTCTGGATTTTCAGAGGAGTGCAATCTGTATTTTGGCTAGAGGACTCTTGGAATGGAAGATACAAGGCCCCTGAATGGCCACAATGATAATGTGGAGTAGGTCTACCCCTGGTGGCATTTGATTAGTCCAATTACACATTCCTCTTACATGTCTGTTGCACTTTTAGAGCTTTCCTTTGTTCATTTTATTTTCCAGTGCATTTTGTGGAAGGCTTTGATAACCTTTAAAGATGATTAATTCTTCTCTATTGCTAGTAGGCTGGTTTTAAACTATTGTCTGGACTTTGTGCTTTATATTTTCTCTTTTGAATGTATCATTGTAGCATTGGCTTTTTTTCTGCTTAACTCTTTTCATTTGATTATTTCATGCATATAATAAACATAAGCTAAAAATAGTATAATCAATCCTGGAAGTAATACGCTTTTAGTCATTAGTTTTGGAGGCTTTAGCTTCTTCAGCCTACTTATGTCATGTAGATTTCAAGGCTCCCTCTTTTCTTGTGGCAAAGACACTGCTGAACTGATGTTTGTGTTACTTCAAGACAAAGTGTCTTGCCTGATGCATATTATATCTGTCGCATAGGCAGGGAAGCACTTTGCCCAGCTTGATATACCAGATTTAAAAAATATTTATTTAATCCATCTTTCTTTATTGTTTGCTTCATTCTTATTCTTTTTAATTCCTGCTATTCCATATGGTGTTTTGCTTCTTAACCTATCAGAAATTTATATATTTTAACTGTTATCATTTTGAAGTCTTTTTCTTGATGAAAGATTCACACTTTCTCAGGGTGAAAAAAAGCTCTGTAGATATTGTGAATAGCAAAAGGGAAGAAGACAGCATCTGAGAGAGAATGATGATGTGATTTGGTTCTGTGGAGGAAGGACTGTTGCATATATACATGTTTTCAAATTGCTCAAATTCAAGTTAAATAAATTTGCAGCAGCCAATCCCCTTTGTCCAATAAGAGGAATTCTTGAGGGGAGGGAGAAGATCTGAAGGCTCATTGCTAGGTGGATAGTGCCAAACATTGTGGAGAGAGTGTGCAAAATATTAGGTACTGGCATCAGTTTGCATCTATCTGTCCCTGTAGGGATGCCTAACTAGTCCACAAAGATAATTTACATCTGTAGAAAATAATAGATGTTCCAACTTTTACATATGAGGTTCATAATAGACCCTTTTTTTTTACTGGAAGTAGAACCCAAGTATACTTATGAGTCTGGCTGATATGTCTTATGTCTGTATTTTCTTGCAGTTGAAAAGAGCAGACTCAGAGAAGCTATGGCAGGTCTTTCAGAAGGTGAGTAGGCCTGAGCCTATTTTGTTTCCAAATGGCTTTAGTCCTGGTTAAGTATTTTATAGTATATACCCACCTCATCCCAGACTATCCCCATTTTTAAAAGTGGCAGAGGCAGAAAATCTGTCTGAGAATCTTTATGCTTCAGCATAGATTTAACTTAGTTGAATTTCATTGTCAGTACTGCAATCCTCAACATTCAGCCTGGATCCACTGTGAAAGATGATAGGTGTCAAGTTAGACCATCTGGAAATGCTACATTGTAGTTTAAGTGTGTAAGAATTACAATATTGTTTTCTTCTGAAATTCACACTGCTCTATTTTCCTGGTCAAAAGATTTGATATTTTTGAGACAGTTTAGCCAGATGTCCAAAAGAAACCCCATAATATGCCATGTGTTCAAGAAGGAAAGAACAAAATATTCATTACTCAATTTTTGTCTATTCACTTACCACATTTCACGTACCTGAGTATACCTAATGCATCTCAGTAGTACTCATCAAACATGGCAGGTTGTCCCAATGCTATTTTATGCTACTTGTTAATTTTTTTTCATTGCTCACTTTGCCTACATATCATCTAAAGATGAATAGTGGCCTGGTTGCAATTTCCTGATGATGGAACTATTATTGGCTGGTCAAATTTCTAGTTACATTGTTAAGTTTTTATCTCAGTCACACAGCACCAGAAAAATAGAAATATATATATAATATATATTAGTTGCCAAACATTTGGCTCTTTTCTTGAGTGACAAGTGGATCTTGTCTTGAGGCATATCATGGGAGTCTAGCCAGAACCAGGGGGGGGCAAATTCCAGTTGTCCATTGAGCTCTCATGCCTCAGAAATGTTAACAGTGCCTGATTTTGTGCAAGCATGGTCCATCTTTTTTAGATTTTTTCACTTTCCATTTTTTCAGAAAACACATGCAGGTATTGGTATGGGTGGGTAGTGAAGAATTATAAGAGTATCAGCATTGGTCACACCTGGATTGATGTATCCTCAATGTTCATTCTTTCATTTTTTTTTTACAGTATGCCAGCATAGACAAGGCTGGCGAGAAGTTTATGTCAGGGGAAGACTTCGTTCAAAAATATCTTGGCCTTTACCAGGAGGCTAACTACAATTCCGAAGCTGTGAAACTCCTGGCAGGCATTGTTGACACAAGCAAAGATGGGTGGGTTTTTCATCCATAAAATCATTGTTTCTGTTTTTCACTGTATTCACTTGGTCCATCCATCCAATTGTGTGTATAGGGTAATATCATTCCCAGAATTTCAAGCCTTTGAAGCTCTCCTGTGTGCACCAGATGCCCTCTATAAAACAGCATTTCAGCTGTTTGACACCAATGGAAATGGAATGGTTTCATTCGGTAAAAACAGTTGCCTCAGATCATATGTATTGACCTAATTGCAAAGGAGACAAATTCTTTTATTGCATTCATTTCTCATCAGATGAATTTTCTGAGGTCATCCAGCAGACATCTCTCTATCAACGCCTGCCATTTGACTTGGACTCAGATCTGATGAAGCTGTACTTTGGGAAGGACAAGAAGAGAATCATCAGTTTCCCTGAGTTCAGTCAGCTTCTTCATGTGAGTCTTGCAGGGTCCCCTGGTTGAAAATGACAGGGAAAAATTTGTCAGGACCAAAAGAATGAAGAAGTGGTATTACCCTTTTCAATAGTGGTAGTATTAGTTTTTAATAGCCCAACAAATGAGTTTTAGAGCTTTATGGTTAAAAAATAGTGCACTGGGTATTGCCAGAAATTTTCTCCCAAGGAACTGAGGATCTTGACAGCCTCTGATCACATTGCTTAGCACCTTTTGGACACTAACCTTAAGCTACACTTGTAAATGGTTTGTGATAACTTTGTGAGCATTAGTTAGCATAAGGAGGGTCACCTTAGCTACCCTATCTGGGATTTCAATGGATGCCTTTATTAAGGGTAGATTTACACATGAATGCACCCACAGGTTAAACACGGGAGGAGTGTTCCTCCAGTGTTTAACACTTGAGTGATTATGGTGAAGAACAATATTATGTGGAAGTAGGTCTTATTGATGTAGGTCATCTAGGGCTAGGATCTCCCATGTTGGCCTAATTGCATGTGTAAACCCACCCCAGGGAGAAACATTGAGATTGGTTTTGTGGTGGCATGACATTATGGTTGTGTGGGGTTGTTCCCTGAAGGACTTCCACGAGGAGCATGCCCTCCAGGCATTTCGTCGGTTTGACAAGCGCGGTCAAGGTTTCATCTCGGCCCTCGACTTCAACGACATCATGGTCAGCATCAAGAGTCATCTGCTAACCCCAGTCGTCCGGATGAATTTGGTTGCAGTAAGTACTTTATTCTCTTGGCTGCCTGATAGTAAAGCATATATGTCCAAGACCAGTGGCATAGCAAGGGGGTCTGAAGTCCCCTGATCGTACGAAGGGAAAGACTCATGCAGGTTGTACGGTCTCTTCGTTGCTTTGTGGTCGTGATCTCTCTTGAATTGGATGCACTTTGTCCCAGGCTGGCGCTCGGGAAACGAGAACAAAAATGGTCTGGTGGGATGAGAGGGAAGGGAGAGGGAAGCGTTTGAGAATGTATGGAGGCTGTATGGCAGTGGTACCCAAACTTTTTTGGTCACGACTCAAAATTCAACATCCATACCCTGGGTCGCGACCCAGGGTTTGGGAACCCCTGCCGTATGGAATGTAAAGTTGCGCTTGCGCGATCTTGCTGTCTTCTATCGGAGTCCCCATCGTTACTCGTCTCTTGGTTTCTTACATGTTGCGACATTGGATGCCTTGCATGCAGGGGCGTAGTGTAGGGGGGGGGGGGGTGGGAGAAGAGTACGTGCCTCCCCACTTACCTGCAAAAAAAAAACTGGAAAAATGAAAAAATGCATGAATTGCACGAGAACGGTTGTTCCCGAGTTTCCGTGGACCCTCTTACTTTTTCTATCAGTGCTTCGCTTATGGCATGCAACAGGAAACGGGTCTCTTGTTCACCTGTACATCTCGTTCCGTTTAATACACTAACATAAAATGAGTGCTAACGATTTCGTTGGACGCCTTCGTTGTTCGTTGACCGAGCTTCCCGGAAGCACCGACGGCGCGTGGAAGATCGTGTTTGAGATAGAGGAAAGGGCAGTGGGTTGGGGGTGCCATGGGTCCCCGACGATGGACTGCTGGGACTTCTGGCGGCGGATTTCATGTTTCTGGCGCGAAATTAACGCCGCCTCGTGTTCGGCCGCCTTTCGGACCCTACCCCTTCCGTGAAGTCCAGATCTTTGTGTCGTGCCTGATAACATCTCGGGGAAGGCAAAAAACGAGAGGGTGTTCGAGTGTGCCTATTGCACAACGCTCCTATTGGTACGAAGGAAACTCGGAAGGGGAGCAGCATTCATTCGTTTCACTTGATCTCCGGCCAAAGCGGAGGGAGGACTGGGACTTCTGGGACCGCGCGCGGAATTCCGATCCGTTGTCTTTTTTTTTCTATATTACTAGCTATTTCGGGAGTTTTCTGTAGCCGTTCACGATCATCATATAAATAGGCTTCATCGTTTTATGGCGAAGGGTTGTTATTCGAGGGAAGGAGACGAACTGAAAAGAGCCATGAGACGGTGGGAGGAGCGCGGGGCGCGGTTATGAGGAGAAGTCCGGCCGCCATCCGTGTCATCACTACTTTACGCAGTGGGTCGTTCGTCTGACGAGTGATTTCTACAGCTTTGCGTGAGCGGGTTGACAGACAGTATTGCTAGATTTGGAGCATATTCCGAGAAGCAGAGCATATTGTAAGAAAAAAAATCAGAACTGCACAAATGATTTTAACCCTTGTGTGGTAGTGGTTGGAAGGGCGCTGAGCCCCTCCCCCCTCACGCAGATCATGAACGTTAGAAAAGAAAGATAAGATTTAGCATAAGTTTTTAGTCAAATTTTTGTTATCCCATTTAATTCTTGGCCAGTTTGAACTGCACATATTCCAATTCAGAACTGCACAAATCTGTTACGAATGCGCATTAAAATATGCCCTGCTGAGAAGGGCTTGAAGAGGACATCCCATGATGGCATCATATCCTTGACAGAGATGTGAAATTCTTTTTAATATGAGAAAATATAGACATGGTAATATTCAAAGTTTCCGATCTGCCCAAATTGACCAAAAGGGACCATTCCTTTTCCTCCTCCCCCATTTAGGCAAGTTACTTTTGCTGTAAATTAGCAAATCAGACTTAACAGGCCTCATGGCTATGTTGCAAGCAGACTTGAGTCCTTGTGACTTCCATCTGCCAAAAGTCATCATCTAGATCAGTGGTTCCCGAACTTTTTTGGTCACGACTCAAAATTCAACATCCAAAACCCTGGGTTGCAACCCAAACATGGGTCACGACCCTGGGTTTGGGAACCCCTGATCTAGATCGAGCTCTGTTCAGAGCGCTATAACAGTCCAGATGAAGTGAATACAACTGCAACTATAACATTGAAGAGCCTCCAGAAAAATAGTCTGTGAAGGAATGAAAAAGAATATGGATTATCAAGCCAAGTGTATCCAATTCAAGGGAGATTTTTAAAATGCAATGAAGCAATTTTGATTGAAATTAGTCTTTCTCTTTATATGGCTTATGGATTGGCTGAGCTGTTTGATCTCTCACCTGTTTTTTTTTTTTTTTTCATTTGATGAATAAGACTAGAAATTGTTACCACTAGGCTGCCGGAGGAGGTCTAGGTGGACGTCCTGTCTCCTTCCCCTACTTTGTGGCTTTCATCTCCCTCCTTCAAAACATGGAGCTCATCAAGAAAATCTATCTGAATGCCACAGTTGGTGACCGATTGGCCGAAGTCACGAAAGGTGATATTCTTCATTAGAATTTGGAAGATGATATGAAGTTTGGAATTGTAATCTGGCCATACAGGGTCTTAAGATATCTGAAACAGAGCGATGGAACTTCTTAATTGTGTGCATTGTGGAATGACCCAATAGGAAACATGTTTGCAGGTTGCATTTTCGAGCCCTTGTATTGATTGATTGATGGCATCGTATTTTGAATTACCGCCATGTGAAAATTGCACTTGGCTCCTTTCAGAAAGGAAAAACAACTCCTCATGCCACTTCTCCAAATATGTCTGTGCCATGAAGTGGTAAGTACCTTGAAGAATTAAATTATCTCATTTAAAAACAACTCCTCATGCCACTTCTCCAAATATGTCTGTGCCATGAAGTGGTAGGTACCTTGAAGAATTAAATTATCTTATTTATCTTAAACATCCCCTCAGCAAAATCATATTATACAAAAGTGAAGAGTGGATGTCATTTAATTGGGTTTGACAGCCTAGTAATTTGGGCTTCTGATGGGAACCCAGGAACTATGTCCAGGTGGTGTTGGGTTCTTCTGTGCTTACAGATGACCTCATGCATAAAACTATGGTGAGTTTAAGAATAAAACTTAGTGGATATTACAACAGCCCGAGGCACATTATATATAAAATTTAAAACAATTGCACTTTTCTTTCCTACCTCAGCTTAAAACTTTTCAATTAACCCTTGTAAAATGTTACTTTTGGCACTCACGGTTCCAAGCAATCCACCCTCAATGTCTACAAGATCTTGAAGAAACATCTTTCCATCGTGTATGTACTGTGAAAAAAAATCAGTGATCCTTTGTGCCTGTTGGATGTCCCATCTTAAAAATTATTACATGATTAAGAGGGAATAAATGAGAATATCCATGTTGCCCTTACAATAAATGTCTTGAGGCTTGGATCTTTGGGCATCTGACATGGGACTAAATTGACACTAAAACATCAGCCTCGGGAAGTGTGAGGGAATGGTTTCGTCATCCTTACCTGAGAAATAAAATGTGAATCTCATGGTAAAGCACTGGGTTTGATGGCTGAGTGGTTCTCTGTTCTCGATAAGGAAACTTCTCTGGCTTCCCAGGAGGCAAGGGATCAAGTCCACGTAGCAGTGGGCTCTTCCTCTGCCATTAGGTGACCCACCTGCTTTCATGGGGAGTGTCTGCTTCATGTGGGATAACACACATGCCATTCTGTGTGCCACGTCTAGGAGATACTGGTGCAGTACACCTTAAAAACCACTTGTGGCAGTCATGGGCTTTGACAACTCATGAACATCCTTTGACCTCCTGTAGGATGGTCAAAGGGTGTCCCAGCCTGAGGGATTGTCATTCAGATGTGGTGCCTGTGCCAAGTGGGCACCCCCTTCCTCTCTGTGCACCTTAATATCTCTATGTCACTTGTGTCCACTGTATGTCCTGTCCTTTTAAAAAAGAAAATAATTTCACTGTAAAAAACTGGAAAACTGCTTGAAGGCTAAAGTATTCATATTAATGATTACAATGATTGGTACTGAGTTCTGCCAGTATCAGCAATATCTGTCTATTAGTTAGTGTTTTTTGCTTGACTTCAATTCTCTTGCATGAGGATCATCCCATGCACAAGTGTCCAAGTCAAATGAAAAACACTAGTTTTGCATCTCTGATTGGGATATGTGTGAATGTTGTGTTGTTGGTATAATGAGGATTTTTCTATATAATGCAGAGGAATTCCTCCGTTCGGCACAAATGATGTCGCAGATCACCCCCTTGGAGGTTGACATCCTCTATGTCCTCGTTCAATTGATTCGGCAGACCAGGTGAGATCTGGAAGCAGATCTTCATGCTCTTATTTTTCCCAGGTTTGTGTCCAGAATAGAGTTCTGAATTTTTAGTCTTGTCTTCTCTTTTTTATGCAAGACAAAAGGAGGAGGTTTTAGCATCAGCCAAACTCGGGTAATTTGTTTCAGAAGCAGAGCTGATATTTTTTAAATAATTGTTTTGGCTTGTGGCATTCAGTTATGGAAGCCCTGATTACCTTGAATTTGCATGGGAAAATCTTTTTTAAGTTTCCACTATTTCTACTGCATGGGTATAATTTTGCTTTGAAGTTGTGCCCCCACAGTATATCCAGGTAAAAAGTGCTCACTGCTGAGCAGTCACCAATTTTCTTCTGCTGTAATGATATATTTTTGCATGCAAGAAAGTTCTTCATTTCGCTCTCAGTTATGGTGATATATGATTATGTCATGCAGTCGTGTGATTTATGAGGACCTGGACATGATGACACCTGAGCTGGCTATGAAATCCGTACACATGAGAATGACTGCAGTCAAAGCTGTCTCTGTAAGTCCACAATTCTGCTGGAATGACCCATCCTGCTGTTATCTTCTTTTCCTATGCAGTAGAAAAAATTGAATTTTTTAGAGCCCTGATGAGAGGGGAATAATGATCGAGATCCTAGAGAGTGCATATCGTTTCACGCTGGGTTCTTTTGCTGGAGGTGAGGTGTATTCAGTGTTTCCACAGGTTGTTGAAAATTATTCATGCCATATCTTCAATCTTCATTGCAATTAGGAGAAATGCATTTTTGTTATTAAATTGCCTTCTAAATTTTTCATATCAAATATTCATTGACTGAATGGATATGTAGTAACTCTGCAAAAATGGATTTAATAGACTAAAGAACAGTTAAGCTACTTTGAGACTTCTATCCTGAGAGTAAAATAAAGGTTACTTTGTCAGAAATGTCACAGTAATACTGTAATACTCAGTGATTCTCTAGTGAAGGCTGCTACAAATTCCAAATGTCAGCACTTTGTACATATACTCATTCTTACAGGACTGCCCTTCCAGCATTGTGCTGTGTGAATATTTAAGTTTTTTTCTGATTATAATATTGAAATAACTGCAGAATGAGGCAACATTTACAGCATTATTTTCCAACCTTACTTGGCATAGAGAAAGGCTATCACTTTTTATTTTATGCAGTAAATATAAATGATCTTATTGATCAGTTTGCAGTGGTTAATCTGAAATCTATAATGTTGGTCTTAAACCAAATTGAGGCAGAAAATAATTTGTGATGATATTCATAAACCTCTTTTTTTATATCATCTGACAGCTGTGGGAGCTACAGCTGTCTACCCAATTGATCTGGTGAAGACCCGGTTGCAGAACCAGCGTTCCACATCCTTTATTGGTGAGCTGATGTACAAGAACTCATGGGACTGTTGTCAGAAGGTCCTACGACACGAGGGTTTCTTTGGACTGTACCGTGGTCTTCTGCCACAGATTGTCGGTGTGGCACCTGAGAAAGCCATCAAGCTTACGGTTTGCCTCTTCACTTTGTTCATTGCTGATAAGTGAGTTTACATTGACTGAGCACCATTTTATTTCTGTGTAGGTGAATGATCTTGTGCGAGACAAGTTTACGGATGCCAGTGGGAAGATCCCTTTATATGGAGAGATCATTGCTGGAGGCTGTGTGAGTTATTCAAAATTTATATTTTGTTATAGTACCATTGGCTTTATCATGTCAAAGAGGATATGTTCCTTTAATGTTTAGGCAGGAGGTTCCCAGGTGATCTTCACAAATCCCCTGGAGATTGTAAAGATTCGACTGCAAGTTGCAGGAGAGATAGCAAGCACGGCCAAGACCAGGGCCTGGACTGTCATCCAGGACCTTGGTTTCTTTGGTCTTTATAAGGTCTCATACCCCTCACATTTGCTCTAATTATTTGAAAAATTGATGAGGATTTTCAGTGTTGTGTTATGTCAGGGTTCAAGGGCCTGTTTCCTACGAGACATCCCGTTCTCGGCCATCTATTTCCCAGTGTATGCACACACCAAGCGGTTGATGGCTGATGAATCTGGCTACAACAGCCCTATTACATTGCTCATTGCTGGTGCTATTGGTGGAGTTCCAGCTGCTTCTCTTGTGACTCCAGCTGATGTCATCAAGACAAGACTTCAAGTGAGGGCTGTTTTCACCTGGGTCACATTAAAAGTGTTCATTCAATTCACATGAGAACTCTTATCACCACAAGGTTGCTGCTAGAAAAGGACAAACAACATACTCTGGTATCATTGATGCTGCCAAGAAGATCTATGTGGAAGAGGGATTCCGTGCCTTCTGGAAGGGCACTGCAGGTTGTGGCACTCCAGTATTGGGCAATATTTTTCATCTTGTCAAGTTTCACTAATGAACTTCTCTCCTTCAGCTCGTGTGTTCAGGTCATCACCCCAGTTTGGTGTGACTCTACTGACATATGAGGTCCTTCAGAGGTTATTTTATGTTGACTTTGGTGGAAGGTCAGTTTCGCATATGCTAGGTCATCCTATCATTAAATGGCCTTAGCAATGATGACATGCTGACAACAACCTGTTTATTTATATTGCAGACGACCGACTGGTTCTGAAGGAAAGGTGTTTGTACCTGAGGCACCAGAAATGGTTTCTGGGAACCCAGATCACATCGGTGGCCTCCGTCTTGCTCTTCCAATCATCACGGGTATCGAGTCTAAGTTTGGGCTCGTACTACCAAAGTACCGCATGACAATAGAATGACAATAGTCCTCTCTTGGTTAGTCATGATGGCATAAGTCAGTGCAATAGGTAAACCCTTAACACACCCATGACACATTGGTGGGTTCTGTCTCTTGAATCTCTGGGCTTTGGGCCACACTTGTAGATTCTCCTTCCTAAGATCTGCAGTTGACAAAGAATAGATCTCGCCTTCCTAGAACTAGAGATCATCTGGATTGTTTTTCATATTTATTATTGAAAAATCTTGCAAGATCTCTAAGGCATAGCATTCAGTGAGTCTCTATGGAGAATGAAAATTCTTAATTAGTGGAGGGATGGAGAAGCACAGTCTATTAAAATGACCCGGTGCTTTGCTAGTGCAAGATTCAACTTTTTGATCCCTTGTGGAGTAGTGTACTGTTGAAAAAATGTTTGTTACCAAAAGCTTTGATCCAGCCAAGTATCTGGTGGTGCAGTGACAACATATCACTATTGTGCTCATGGTCTGTGCTTCTAAGAATCCATCCACCTGTTAATTACTTTTCCACATGTTTCTTAAGCCCATCCTTAACCTTGTTGCCTGCACACAAGGTTCCCTTGTACAAGTATTTTCATCCCTGGTGGATTTGTATAGCATGTTGAAGGAAGTTATAAAGGTATTTAATGAAAGTTTCTTGTGGTTTTTATTTATCAATGCTACTGCAAAGGGAGTGCAAATAAGTGCTGTTTTTATTCATCTGCTCTATTCTGTCCATCAGGTAAAGCATTAATCCAAAATATATCAAAGCAGCAAAATTGATCCCCATGGAAGACACAAATTTGGTCTCATTGACGTTTTGGCATATTTCAAAATTTGGAGCAGAATCAAAAATAATATTTTTGCTTTTATTAATGTCATGGAGATCATCCTGGAAATGCTGCAATATAAAACATCACTGGGTATAAATCATCATGACTGGGCATATATCAAGCAGATGTCAACTGGCTGCTCTGGTCACAGACTGTGATTGGAGTGACTCATCTTCTTGTGATCTTCGCAGATCTGCTTTGAAATAATAGAGTAGTGGCAAGGAGATGAGAAGAGTTCCCAGCTGGGTGTAGTTGATCCACAAAACACCTTTAAATGAAATCCAAAAATAAATTTAGCCTGCATCCATAGTTTTTCTTGGCTAATGATGGATTGACACTGACCAATTTTTGGAATGAAGAATGCTGTGAAGAACAGAAAACCAAATAAGTTTAAAGCTGCTGTCAGCCACCCACCAACTGCATTTTCATCTGAAGGATACAGTACTTCTGCTGCCAACTCCAATGTGAGTGGATAGGCTGCATAATTCAGTGAAGTAGCCAGTATCACACTCCCAAACAGCATCCCTAAAAAATTATGGTTTTTGAATAATAAAAAAGCAACATGACAAAAATACTCAAAACCCTTGGTTTAATGTATTAAATATTATCACAGAGCTTTCATAAGATTTCTGTAACAGTCACACAGATTAGAAGCATGCCATGTAAACCCATATTTCCACAGGGTTACATGTGAATATATTCTTCATCAGTTACAGTGATGTCGGGGTTCACTGCTTGCACAATTAGAAAATGTAAAAGAAGAATATAAGAATCAATTGTGAAAATATGAAGCATCCCAAAGTGGCAATACCTATCCAGTTCTTATTAATTTCCCAAGTGACAGTGATGAGGTGAGTCTGAACTACATGAAGTCATGGCCTGGTCAAGAAAGAACTCAAGATATTGTCTACACCCTCCATAATTTTCTAATTTTCAAAAATAGAGCCTTTCCTCAGCCATTTGGGAATAACAATGGAATCATTGTAACATGTCCTGGGGATTAAAAAGATACTGTCACCAAGACTTTTGTGAAAAAGCTCCTAAAATCAATATGTCATGCTCAAGTACATGAGAGGTAAACAGAAGTCTCATACCCCTCCCTTGAGAAATTTGAAATGATTGTAGTGCGAAGAGCAAAATGTAAGAATCCATCATGCTCAGGGATGGGCTAGTATGCTGTTGAAAACCTTAATTCTCAATAGGTAAGAGTTGTTTCCTTTGTTTTCAATGCATGGTTCCATTCGATTCTTTAACAACGAGGGTTTTGGCTTTCCATATAACTGAGGCTTACATGTTGAAAATGGGATGATCTTGAGGCAAAGGAGTGTGAACATGGCATAGAAAATGGTTGAGACAGACAGAAGAATCATTATGGCACTTTTCAGATGCCGATGTAAGTGGTCAAAGATAGCTGAAGCCACCATTCCACATACGGCTTGACTGCAAACTGACACCACTCCCAGCCAATCTGAGACATGCTAAAATATCACATCATGTTTGAGAGTATCATTACACTCCTGAAGCCAGAGGTGAAGAGAGGGAAACAAACCTGGTTGACATTAAGGACTGACACATTGATGTTGAGCACACTGACCCAGCTGGACAGGACTCCCTGTGAAAGAGTCATGATGAGGATCAGCATTAGTCCCTCTCTCTTCCTACAAAAATAAAGCATCAGAACTTTTTTTGTTTTTCTATCAACCGATGTAGTGAGAAAATGACCAGCATGCATTTGGGCTGACCTGAGTATTTGCTTGGATGAAGCCAAAAGTTCTAGCCTCTGCACATTGGAACTTAGAGACGGTGGAAGCTTTGGTTTATCAGGGAAATACAGGGCAATAAGAAGACAGAGGATGGCTGACACAATGAACTCTGTTGAAAAAAAAAAGTTTCACCTTCTGCTACATACCTGCATGCAAAGAGAGATTACAACGTACGTAACAACATGAAATGCTGGATGACATCACGCTCGTGGAGATCTGGGTCAGAAGGCACAATGGCTGAAGAAACTGCTTCATCTTCCTTCATCCACAAGTTAATAAATTTTGATGAGAAATGATGATTCTTTCGCACAGGTACTAACCAGTTACCCCAGAAGAAGGATAATGCTATCCCCAGTTGATTCAGGTTTACGACCACACCTGTTATGTCAGGAGCATGGGAATCCAAATGGGATTAATAAAAATCAGTGCATAAAGTCATCAACATCTAGCATTGAAAAAAAAAACCACTCGCCTGTGGCTGTGGTTCTCTGATGATTAGGAAACCAGACAGAAGAGAATGCAGGAACCATAGCACATGCACACACTCCAGCGAATCCGTTTAGAATTGAGCACACATTTACGAGCCTGCAAGAAGAATGACCGCCATTTCAGATACCACAAGATCAGCATAAATAGGAAAACTGCTACATTCTGAACCTTCTAAATCTGTAGGATGAAGGTTACCATAGAAAAGGAATGGGATCTGGAGACAAACAACGCAGTCCTGTCCCAATCGCTGTCATAGTAGCTCCTGCCAGTATTGCAGAGCGCAGGCCTGGAACAAGTGACAATAATTATATCCAGTATATTGCTAGATCCCATAAAACTAGTGTGCTCACCGTAGGAAATGGCAAGCCAGCAGATGGGAACAAATCCAATGATGTAAGTGATGACTCCCCAGTCTACTTGTAGTGCAACAGTGCTGTCTCTCCATGTATTTGGGTATGCTGCCTTCACTGAATCTTCCAATGGACCCCATGTATTGTACACTCCTGCCTGCAACATAAGTTACAAATAATCATAAACTATATTTGGCTGAATGGCAGCCTTTCAGGCATGGGTCCCCACTGGTTAGACAAAATTTGTCAACATGCCCATGACACATGGGCAATGAAGCCTTCCAGTTTGCTTTTCTTACTTGAAGAAGGTCCTATAATGAAACTTGAAAATATTAAACATTAAATGAGAACTGCAATAGGAGTCAATAGCTCCTATACCATATTGTCATGAAAATGTGACCACAATGGGAGTGAGTCTACAGAATTGAGGTCTGTTGGGAAAATGTTGAAAGTCATCAGTGTTAACCAAATATGCATAAATGCTTTTTGCATGACTTTAGGGTTATGTTTAGAAGGTAAATGATTGTATTGAGCTTGTTCATTGACCAGATGATTTCCTGTTAGTGGAAAGGGAGAAACAACACTTGATATAGTGTACAGTGGCAGTGTGGGTGAAAATTGTGCAAAAAAATCTGTGAAGATAGAACGAAGGGTTTTGCTGGGGCAAGTGGGCGTTTCTTATCAAATGAGGAATTCTAGATCCTGATTTGATAATAAATTCTTGACTTCATAAAGTTTCCTGGAGGGTTGAATGCATTCCTTAAAGTGGGTATATCATAACATGGGCTCGTGAGGGGCCAATCTCACCTGCCAGCAACTGTAGATTGCATAAAGAAGGAGTAAATACCACCTCCTTTTGTACAATTTTGTCAATGGCTTGTTCTCAACATTTGGGACTGCACTTCGGCCAAACGTTAGGCCTTCGTCGGGGTTTTCGACGGCCCTGTCACTGTCATCTTCGAGGCTGTTCCCGTTGATCAAAGCCTGCCTATCGCCCGTGGAATCTATGAAAAGCTGATGAGGCATGATTCGAAGTCGACAGAGTCCGAATCACAGACCCTCCTTTCCCTTGACCCATAAACAAACAAACTGAACGAGTCACATGGCTCTTCCCATGGTTCCTGCCCCCTTCGGCAGTAGACACACGAGGTGTCATCGGGTCTAGTTCTGGCACCGACTCGTACCCGCAGATCCACCGCGCACCGTGCTCCGTGCATCCCGTGCGGTCCCTCAGACCCGACCCGAGCAGGACCTCGACTGCTGGCTTTGAAAGACATGGAATCTAGGAGGTTTCTCGTTCGTGACTTCTGAAGTGCCAATTAGTACTCAGTTTTCCTCCGTACCACCGGGTGAGTCACTTTTGCCGTTCTTGCAGTACCTGCACTGTAGCACCTACGCCTAAATCGTGCCCATGGAGAGGATAAAGCCAACCAGATAACATAAAACAACTATATCCTCATATCGTCTGGGAGGGGAGAGAGAGAGAGAGAGAAAAAAAAAGACGGAGTGCACGCATAGCAGACCGGTTTCCCCGCCATCGGTTTTCGCGCATTCGGTTCGCTGCGATTGCGGTGTGATTAGACCTACTCATACCATCTTTACCGGAAAACACCATCTCCACCAATTTGGTTCACATTTGCCTACCGTTCTTTCAACTCGTAATTATTCATCTTCAGAAGCATCGGTTAATCGTTCTTCGTACTTGAATGGGTGCCAAGGACGGTTCTTTCAAAACGAAGCTCGTTACCGTCAGTTTCTTTTGATGGGCCCTTAGGACTCGTTCAAACTCATTGCTTTTGCCGTTTTTGCCGACGAACCATGTATTATTTAATTAAATGGCCTTATTTGTGTTCTAAGCTTTTGGGGAAATTAGGAAAATCCCATGGACTTGTTTGCAGACTGCCGCAGACTTTTCTGCATCGAATTCGGAATGGCCTCACGCAAATTTGTATTCGACTTCGTATATTTTTTGACGGAGCCGTACTTTCTCGAGTCCAATCGATGAAGTTAAAGAATCCCCGCGTTTGCGTGCAAATCATAACTGATTTTTTTTTTTTTTTTTTTCCTTTGCGAGTGAGTTGGCTCGGTCGAGCGTTGGGCTAGCATGGCACAAATTAGCGACGAACGATCGTCGGTTTTCCGTCAACCGGCGTGGCTCGAGACAGATGCCTGGATTTCCAAATTCAAAAAAAAAAAAAGTTTCACGTCCAGTCGTGAGTGCCTCCCTTCGGCCGGGGATGGCCCAGCGGCCGCGATCGGCCGCGATCGGCTGCGATGCGTCCTTTCGTTTCCGATTGTCGGATTGCGACTAACTGGATTTCCGAAGTCGTTTTCGGGTGCGTGTTTGGAGGTGCGGGAAAATTTGGTATCAGATGAAACGTGGAAACAATGGTCTTTGGGCTCGTTCACACGAGAACGTTTCCTTGATTAGGCAATTAATATTAAATTTAATGATATAATTATGCAATAAATATGCATAATAGTAGCATACAATAGTAGTAAATATGCATAACCAAACGAAGTGTGTCGTTTGATTAAAAACTTTTCAAATATTTCTTTCAGAGCGTGAAAAATGTCCATAAAACAAGTCTGCAAGTCGTTTTGTAAAGAAGAGCAGCCGTCATGTGAACGAGGCCAAACTTCAGGGAAAAAAATGGACTCAAGTCAATGAAGATGACGGGTGAGTGAACAGGGTGCCTGCAAAACTGATTCACCATCCGCGAGGCGTGCAGTCAGGATTTGGGTACCGCACCTTACCATATTTTACCAATATTATTTACCGGTTTAGTTGCTCGTTGCAATACGTATATCTCGATGCTGCTCAACCATGTTGGAAATTGGCTTTAGTACTTTATCATATTCGTTCCTACTGGAGTCGTGCTGGTCCAAGCTGACTCTGGAGGGCTTCGCATGAAATGCCACGATACTGGATTTCCCTTTTTTTTTGGATGCACGTGCATTTCGTGTTTGCATACACATGCTCTACTTGTATCACGCGTTACCCTCTTATTCTCTTAGCTAATGTGCATGATTAGGGTCAGGTACTAGGCTGATCAAAAAGGAGCGGAACTTTCGCTGCAGCTCAAATAGCACGTGTCGAAATTGTTGGCCGCTCTGCAGATTTCAACTGCATCCACTTTGCGACTCGTGGTAAAAATTTAATAGTTCCTTCTTTTAAGGAACTCTGTTGGTGATAAAAAGAAATTGCCACGGTCAGTAACTTTCGGCGGATTTTACTGGAATACCAGCGCTGGAGCAAAGGGCAAAGATGAAGCTCTGAAAATCGTTTACTGAGACTCGAGCTTTAGCAGCAAATGTACCTACGTGCGGCAGGTACTTGCTGCAGATATGGTGCATCTTTGCAAAAGCTCGAGAGTCTCATAGAACGATTTTCATCCTTGCCCTTTGCTCCAGCGCTGGCATTCCAGTAAAATCCGCCGAAAGTTACTGACCGTGGCAATTTCTTTTTATCACCAACAGAGTTCCTTAAACGAAAGACCACTGACATGTTTACCATGTGCAAAGTGAACATAGTCGACGCCCGCAGAGTGGCCAACAATTTCGACAAGTGTCATTTGAGCTGCAGCGAAAGTTCCGTTCCTTTTTGATCGGTCTGGTATAGTGGATCGACATCGATTTGATGACATCGACTCAAGTTTTAGTGAGTCGTGCAGAAATCCTGTCGATGCGGTCGCGGAAAGTTATTTCTGGTGCATCTGCGCTACGAACCTGCAACCGAGCAAGATGAGATCCGCATCCGCATCGACGGCATCGCACACGGCTCCAAAGGACACAGAAGATTCTGAGGCTCTTCGATCCCCACGATGTCGAGGAAATCCCGAGCGTGCGTGATTTCAGAGATGCTGGAGAACTGCAGCGACATCACGTGCGATTACGCGCTTTGTATCGCTTGGAGACTGCACTGGGAAATGCGTCGATGTCGATGATGCGAGAGAACGGGAATCCAAGATTCGAGGCAAATATGTGAAACAAAAGTCGGTCTTCGTGTAATAGGTTACACGTTGCTGAAAGTTTTGCTCGTTTTCGTGGCCAGATTAATGTTCGGAGGAATCAGGATGACTGCACAGCCTTTTTACAGCCTGCAATTCTGATGGAATCTGGATATTATACATTTCGCGTAATTCATTGTATTTAGGGGGCACATCTACTTTCCTCAGATGCTATTTAGTTACAGCCAGGTCTTATGCTCGAGGTCCATATGGACCGATTCGATCCCATGCTTGCCGACTGCACGGAAAATGTGTTTGAGCTCCTGGCCGGTGGGTGCTCTTCGACTGCATTGCGTTCTCATAAGCACGGTAAATATCTTGGAATGTTGTATCGTGACTCCCTCGATTGAAAAGGCATCTGCAGAACTAGAGGCACGAGACTGGAATTCCCTCACAGGAACCGGAGAGCTGCTGTCAGCTCCGGTGGACGTGGACGCGGACGCGGGATTCAAGACTCTTGTTTTTTTTTTTTTTTTCCTCGTGAGATTCGTTGCATGTAACGCAATGACAACCCTACGAATCTGTGCTCGAGCAAAATTTGTTTCAATGTGGTGCGTCTGCGTTGGCTGCATCGTACGGAATTTGAGGGGATTCTAAAAATCTTAAAATACAGTGTCCATGATGTCCCGATCTACAGTATTTCTTGGAATATGCTTGTCTGTAGGAAAATTATTATTGCCGCATGCGAAGACGACCATAGAAGACCGATCCCATTTCCACACGTTTACCATTAATTAACATTTACCATTCTTACCACACAATTACCATTTATTACACTTACCTTTACCTTAAGGTTGATTACATTTACCTTTAATTATCATTCACCACACGTTTACCATTAATATTAGCGTTTATTCCCATCAGAGTGAATGATAAACCATTTCCCACCCACCTCTCTTCAGTCGTGCTAACGCATTCTGGAGCATGACCCGAGTTCCATCTCTCCACTGCAGGATGAATCTGATCGCGCAGATGCTGGACGTCACGAATCTTTTGTTTGTCTACCTCTGCCTTCGCATCCGAGAGAATGAAGGGGTGTTAAATCAGCAGGCCATGTACCCCTTCCAGCACGTCCGATTCACCGATTCTTAAAGGTTTTGTCGAGGGTGCACCATCCTGCGGGAAATCAGCAGCGTTGATGGTACCGTCATCCAGCAGCTGTGGTTCTGAGAATGGTTCAAGGTTAAAGGGTCGAGGTTCAAGTAGGGACCTTCTCTGCCGATTAGGACATCCCGTGTCGAGGTCGAATGTTCATATATCATTAAATAGACCTATCCCTCTTAAAGATAGATATTTTTGTGGGAGCATATGCTCATGCCTGGCCACTTACATCTACATAGGTGTTTCCAACTGAAATTTGAAATTTCACCCAAATTTGTCGAGCCAAAGCAATACTATCGGCAATAATAAAAAAAGAATGAGAATGGACAAGAGCTCCTGCTGGCAGTGGAGCGGAGGAAACACTCGAGCGTCGTCCTTCCTGGTCATCCAGGCCACGTCGAGTTCATGATGATGCTTAATTAAAAAAATTAATGCACATAAATTTGTTACATTTAGTAGCGAAATATGTAGTTTCCCTAAGCGAGTGATAAGACTATAGCCGGTTAGGGTTTTGTGACGTCACCTAGCGAGGAGTCCAGCCTGTTCTCTTGTATGACCTCGCCAAGGCTCGGTCAACGTGTCGGAGTATGACTCGCGGCACTGGCGCTTAAACTCGGCCGCGTTAAACTGTTCATGCCTTGGTTTTTGACTACGTTTACAGTTGTTAATTTTTGTGCAAATTGAACGCTTTGCTGGTGCTCCCGGAATATCCCAGTATGAAACTCCTTTTTTATTTTTCCAAAAAACTAAGCAGTTAATTGGTTAATATAAATCGTTGACTAAAATCTGGTTCTCTAAAGCGAAGATTGTGATTGCGAGCGAGGTGCAAATTAGTGGTGACGCTGCGAGTGTGGCGATTTGTGAACTACAACAGCGACACTGTGATTCCGATGTCAATAACGTGACGACTGCAATGTACAACGAAGCGGAAGGTGTGATCGATGTGAATGACTTGGTTGACTGTATGAGAAGAACAGTGTAGAGATTGTCAAAAAAAGTATTGCAAGAAACATTGATCGAATCCCAAACAACAATCGGAGTAGCCAAAAGAGCAGGAACAAAGTTAAAAGGAAGTTTAACAGTGACTACTGGGATGAAAATGGGATATTTCTGGACGTGCGATATGGAAGATCCCAACTCTCATTGCATTTTGTTATGAAATTTTTGCTTATGAAGCAATGAAACCCTCCAGGCTTAAACGCCATTTTGAATCCAAACTCAAGGATTCCAATTTGAATCCAAACATTAGAAAGCCTCTTGAGTTTTTTTTTTTTTAAGGTTTCAGAAAATCTTTCATTTCAACCATTAACATCAGGTGAAAAGAACTTCATAAAATAACAGAAATAATAAATTGAGGTCACAGCATATCACAGATCTTTCAGTGTCAGATATTTTATAAATATTTCAGAGATTTGTTCCAGTTCATCTGTCCAATGTCTTGATGAGATGAGATGATTTTTTAAAAAGAACAAATGCAAATAACTGATCCAAAATAAGAACGCTAGACATTTTATCAAAGATCATACTGAACTTGATCAAGCCTGCTGCAAAAATAATGACAAACATCATGCTTGGGGAAAAGGCAAAGAATGCCATCGACAAGGTACTCCATTCGAATGAAACCGTGGGCGATGCTAAGTGGTGTCCGCTAGCCTTAAAACAGTTCTGGAGGAGGCATTAAAAATTGCAAACTTCATCAAAGGACGCCCTCTGAACTCGCTCAATTTTAAAGCCTCGTGTGAAGAGATGGGGAGCGAACACATGACACTCCTTTTCCATACTGAGGTTCGCTGGTTGTCGCGGGGCAAAGTACTCACCCACGTCTTTGCACTGCGCGAGGTCAAAATCGACCTCCACGACTGGGATTTCAAAAGGACTTTAATATGTCATATCACATAGCATCAACAAGCACGCCCTGTCAAAAATGCCATCGCGCAGACATTGAAAACGAGACTCACTTGTACGAATCTCTGACACGTTCAGGATAATGACAAAAGAAAAAGAAAAATAAAAAACAATTACACCACTGATCAGTAATGGGCCTGGTGAGAAACCGATTTATATGCAAAGCATCACTTTCTTAAAAGATGACATCATCAGGAAGTATTCTTTGGCACAGATTCTGGGATCTCTCGGATCGCTTGCATGATTTCCCTTGCCTTCCTGGGAAAAGCTGTCACCGTCTTTATTGACCAGGACAAAGTAAAAGCTTTGCATATGAAGAAGCGTGGCCGCCTCGACGGCAGAGAATTCCATTCTTTCACAACTCTCATCGAATTCCTGCCGAGGAAGAAATTGATGGGCAGTTTGCTGAAGACTTCAAAGCCCACTTCCATGAGCGATTCGGGAAGTTATTCCTTGATCCAAAGACAGGATTCGAGCGGATCAAAAATGCTTTCGCAAACATGGGCCGCGTCAAAATGTTGGATATCAAGCTTCCATCAAAAGAGGGGGACTATCTTGTGGAGCTTGCATCGGACGGGTCACTGAAACTTGAATTCGGCGAGAAAAGTTTAATAGACTTCTGGCTGCACGTACGGTATGAGTATCCTGGACTCGCCGACTCAGCTCTGATTCTCCGCTACCGTTCCCAATAACATGCGCCTGCGAAGTCAGATATTCAACACTTGTAGGGCTGAAAACAAAGAAGAGAAACGTACTGAACGTGGAGCCCGACATCAGACTGAAGCTGTCCAGCTTGGAACCAGACATCACCTAGTTGATTTGTCATATTCTACCTCAGTGGATGCCGCTATCTTGGTCATGACTTCTGGATGATGGTTTATCGTTGCATTTCCATTCTTATCCATTTTCGATTTAGTTTTGGAACATTATGAAGCTGTTTTCAAGAGAAACTCCCAGAAATTATTTTCCATCACTGGAGAATAACACGGTGGTGCCACCATCTTGGTCATGACTTCTGGATGGTGGCGTATCGTTGGGATTCGGTTCCTATCTATCTTTTATTAAGTTTTGGAGCAGAATGAAGCTGGTTTAATGCAAAAATCACTTTTATGCATTCTTTTTCATGGCTTCGGATTCCACCATCTTGGTCATGAACTCTGAATGATTGCGTATCGTTGAAATTCCATTCTTACCCACATTCTATTTAGTGTTCGAGCAGTATGAAGCTGATTTCAAGCGATTCTGACAATAAGAAGGAATATTCCAACTCAGCAGATGCCGCCATCTTGTTCATGACTACTGGATGGAAGCGAATCGTTGGAATTCCATACTCATCCATTTTCGATTCATTGTTGGAGCAGTATGAAGCTGATTTCAAGCATATATCACATTCATGGATTCTCTTTCATGGCTTTGGATGCCACCATTTTGGTCAGGACTTCGGAATGATGGCCTATCTTTGCGATTCCATTCTTTTCTCTCGTTTTCTCCAGCGACCGCGATCGGCCGCGATGGGTCCTTTCGTTTCCGATCGTCAGATAGCGACTAACTGGATTTACGAAGTCGTTTTCTCGCTTCGGGTGCGTGTTTGGAGGTGCGGGAATTTTGGTATCAGATGAAACGTGGAAACGATGGTCTTTGGGCTCGTTCGCACGAGAACGTTTCCTTGATTAGGCAATTAAATATTAAGTTTAATCATATAAATAGGCAATAAATATGCATAATAGTATATTACAAAGTATGTTGGTTGGTTAGAAACTTTTCAAATATTTCTTTCAGAGCGTTAAAAATGTCCAGAAAACAAGTCTGCAAGTCGATTTGTAAAGAAGAGCTGCAAAGAAAACTGCTTCGTGTGAACGAGACCAAACTTCAGGAAAAAAAATGTAAAAATGTCAATGAAGATGACGGGTGAGTGAACAGGGTGCCTGCAAAACAAATTCACCATTCGGGCTAATGGCGGTAGGGTGAGGCATTGCTCACGCCACACCATCTGCGAGGCGTGGAGTCAGGATTTGGGTACCGCACCTTACCATATTTTACCAATATTATTTACCGATTTAGTTGCTCGTTGCAATACGTCAGGGCCGGCGCGAATACCCCTGCGTCCCCTGCGGCCGCAGGGGGCCCCCGCAGAATCCAGGGGCCCCAGCCACAAGAGGAAGAAATAAATAATAAGTTAGTTAGGAAGAACGAAAGCAAAAGAGAAAAAAACGTTGAAACGCTGCTAGTTATTATTCCGAATGAGATCCAAGCTCTAAATGCGACAGAATATTCCTAGATCTTCCTACTCTGGACAGGCGAGAAGACCTAGCTGGCCGAAATCCGCTACCAAATGCATGGAAAGTATGTTTTAGATTTAGATTTTAATTTTAATTCCTCCACCCTTACCGCATGAAATGCCCGCGCTTGCAGGTACTCGAGGAGGTGAGAAAGACGTCCGCGTAGAAGGGTCTATCTCATTTTCATCACTTTCCCTCGCTCGTTTCCCGTGATCATGTCGTGAAATGTCTTGTATATTCATTACCGAGTCATCGATAGGGTTGTCACATTTCAATGAAACAAAACGTGGACGCATAGAAATATGTAAATGTATTCGAAGTACGAGGTACTTGTTTATGCGGCTATGCCACAAATACCCAGAGCCAAGACGCCAATTGATACTGTGAGAGTGCTGCCTTGTGCTTTTGACTTACGGAAAAGAGCCGTTTTATCACCTATTATGTTTTATTAATTAAAAAATCTCAATAAGTTTATAATATGGACAAAACAGTGTCCATAATATGACCAGTTTGTAGTATCTACGAAGCGTCTGAAATATGTACTTTCAATACTATTTATGAACGGGTGACAATCTTAATCATCGAAGGTATCCGTGCAATGTTTAGACACCTTTTGCCAAGGTTAAAAAAGCTCAATAAATGAACGACTTTGTCGATGAGCTTCACAGTCTGGCTACGCTTCGACCAGAGCCACTTGATGCTCTTGGAATGCGTGTATGGTCTTGCGTGTGTCCTTACGTGTCCATTGTTCTTGGAATGCAACTCACGGCTCCAGTGAGAGTTGCATCTGCAGAAAGAAGCCTCTCCAAACCGAAACAGTTTATAACTTATCTAAGATGAAGCGTGCCACAAGAACGCCTGACAGGACTAGCTATACTCTCTATCGAGAGGGAGGTCAGCAGGTCATTGAATCACTAGAAAGTGATCGATGAGGTGGTGGCAAAGGTTCCAAGAATACGAACGCTAAACCTTTGGACAACCTACACAAGTTCCCCTACATCCTTGCTTAATAAAAATGTAGTATTTTTCCAGCTCATGACTTCTGGATGATTGCCTATCGTTGCGATTCAGTACTTATCCATCTTCGATTCAGTGATGGAGCAGTATGAAGCAGGTTATTAGCGAATCTCACTTTTAGAAATAATTTTCAAACTCAGCAGATGCCACAATTTTTGGTCATGACTTCTGGATGATGGCCTAGCATTGGCATTCGGTTCTCATCTATCATTGATTAAGTATTGGAGCAGTATGAAGCTGATTTCAAGCGAATCAGACTATCAGAATAAATATTCAAACTCAGTGGATGCCACCATCTTGGTCATTACTTCTGGTTGATGGCTTATCGTTAGAAATTCCAGGCTCATCCATAATCGATTCAGTGTTGGAGCAGTATAGAGCTAATTTCAAGCGAATCCCCCGTTTAGTAGTTCTTTTCCAACTAAGCGGATGCCACCATCTTGGTCATGACTTCTGGCTGATGGACTATCGATTAGATTCCATACTTATCCTCAATCGATTCAGTGTATTAGCAGTATGAAGCTGGTTTCAAGCGAATCTGTCTAAAAGAAGGAATCTTTCACCTATGCGGATGCCACCATCTTGGTCATGACTTCTGCATCATTGGCTATCGATGAGATTCCATACTTATCCATAATTGATTCAATTGATCAGATTCATCCAGTATGAAGCAATTTTCTAGCGAATCTGTCTAAAAGAAGGAATATTCCACCTAAACGGATGCCGCCATCATGGTCTTGACTTCTTGTTGGTGACGTATCGTTGCATTTCCAAGCTTATCCACGATCGATTCAGTGTTTTAGCAGTATGAAGCAATTTTATAGCGAATCTCGCGTTTCGTTGTTCTTTTCCACCTAAGCTGATGCCACCATCTTGGTCATGACTTCTGGATCATTGCCTATCGATGAGATTCCATACTTATCCATGATCGATTCAGTGTTTTAGCAGTATGAAGCAATTTTCTAGCGAATCTGTCTAAAAGAAGGAATATTCCACCTAAGCGGATACCGCCATCAAGGTCATGACTTCTGGTTGGTGGCGTATCGTTGGAATTGCAAGCATATCCATGATCGATTCAGTGTTTTAGCAGTATGAAGCTGGTTTCAAGCGAATCTGTCTAAAGGAAGGAGTCTTTCACCCATGCGGATGACACCATCTTGGTCATGACTACTGGACCATTGCCTATCGATGAGATTCCATACTTATCCACAATCGATTCAGTGATTTAGCAGTATGAAGCAATTTTCTAGCGAATCTCCCGTTTCGTGATTCTTTTCCACCTAAGAGGATGCCACTATCTTGGTCATGACTTCTGGATGATGGACTATCGATTAGATTCCATACTTATCCACAATCGATTCAGTGTTTTAGCAGTATGAAGCAATTTTCTAGCGAATCTCCCGTTTCGTGGTTCCTAAGCGGATGCCACCATCTTGGTCATAACTTTTGGATCATTTCCTATCGATGAGATTCCATACTTATCCATGATCGATTCAGTGTTTTAGCAGTATGGAGCTGATTTCAAGCGAATCTATCTAAAAAAAGGAATATTCCACCTAAACGGATGCCACCATCTTGGTCATGACTTCTGGATGATGGCCTATCGATGAGATTCCATACTTATCCATGATCGATTCAGTGTTTTAGCAGTATGAAGCAATTTTCTAGAGAATCTCCCGTTTCTTGGTTCTTTTCCACCTAAGCTGATGCCACCATCTTGGTCATGACTTCTGGATGATGGCCTATCGATGAGATTCCATACTTATCCATGATCGATTCAGTGTTGTAGCAGTATGAAGCTGGTTTCAACCGAATCTGTCTAAAAGAAGGAATATTCCACCTAAACGGATGCCACCATCTTGGTCATGACTTCTGGATGATGGCCTATCGATGAGATTCCATACTTATCCACAATCGATTCAGTGTTTTAGCAGTATGAAGCAATATTCTAGCGAATCTCCCTATTTGTGGTTCTTTTCCACCTAAGCGGATGCCACCATCTTGGTCATGACTTCTGGTTGGTGGCGTATCGTTGGAATTGCAAGCATATCCATGATCGATTCAGTGTTTTAGCAGTATGAAGCTGGTTTCAAACGAATCTGTCTAAAAGAAGGAGTCTTTCACCTATGCGGATGACACCATCTTGGTCATGACTTCTGGATCATTGCCTATCGATGAGATTCCATACTTATCCATCATCGATTCAGTGTTTCATCAGTATGAAGCTCGTTTCAAGCGAATCTGTCTAAAGGAAAGAATATTCCACCTAAACGGATGCCGCCATCATTGTCATGACTTCTTGTTGGTGGCGTATCGTTGTAATTCCAAGCTTATCCACAATCGATTCAGTGTTTTAGCAGTATGAAGCTGGTTTCAAGCGAATCTGTCTAAAGGAAGGAGTCTTTCACCCATGCGGATGACACCATCTTGGTCATGACGTTTGGATGATGGCCTATTAATGAGTTTCGGTTCTTATCTTTCCTTCATTTAATATTGGAGCGGTATTAAGCTGGTTTCAAGCGAATCTGTCTAAAAGAAAGAATATTCCACCTAAACGGATGCCGCCATCATGGTCATGACTTCTGGTTGGTGGCGTATCGTTGGAATTGCAAGCATATCCATGATCGATTCAGTGTTTTAGCAGTATGAAGCAATTTTCTAGAGAATCTCCCGTTTCTTGGTTCTTTTCCACCTAAGCTAATGCCACCATCTTGGTCATGACTTCTGGTTGGTGGCGTATCGTTGGAATTGCAAGCATATCCATGTTCGATTCAGTGTTTTAGCAGTATGAAGCTGGTTTCAAACGAATCTGTCTAAAAGAAGGAATCTTTCACCTATGCGGATGCCACCATCTTGGTCATGACTTCTGGATCATTGCCTATCGATGAGATTCCATACTTATCCATGATCGATTCAGTGTTTCAGCAGTATGAAGCTCGTTTCAAGCGAATCTGTCTAAAAGATGGAATATTCCACCTATGCGGATGCCGCCATCATGGTCATGACGTTTGGATGATGGCCTATCGATGAGATTCCATACCTATCCACAATCGATTCAGTGTTTTAGCAGTATGATGCAATTTTATAGCGAATCTGTCTAAAAGAAGGAATATTCCACCTAAACGGATGCCACCATCTTGGTCATGACTTCTGGACCATTGCCTATCGATGAGATTCCATACTTATCCAAAATCGATTCAGTGATTTGCAGTATAAAGCAATTTTCTAGCGAATCTCCCGTTTTGTAGTTCTTTTCCACCTAAGCGGATGCCACCATTTTGGTCATGACTTCTGGTTGGTGGCGTATCGTTGGAATTGCAAGCATATCCATGATCGATTCAGTGTTTTAGCAGTATGAAGCTGGTTTCAAGCGAATCTGTCTAAAGGAAGGAGTCTTTCACCCATGC
>CAJPEV010002342.1:0-46250 GCA_905338385.1 Darwinula stevensoni | reverse complement strand
AGATGATTGTTATTCCAAAATTGCCACTACTTTTGCACCCCCACTCCCCATCGTGCATAAATACCACGTACGACGGCCTCTTATGCCTCTCTGAAAGATGCTTTTAATGAATACAGAAAGTAAAAAATAAGAAATAAACAGTCGAGCGTCAGAAAGAAATTACCGAATGCGACGACGCGCGTGACGCGCGTGACGCGTGCGGGGGTCGAAGAGGTCGAAATCGCCTGAGTCGAATGACTGAAGGCTTTTGTCTGACCTTCGCTTGTCCTTTGGGAGGGAAGGACGAGGCGGTTTTTTTTTCGCGACCTCTGTCGTTTCCTCTTCGCGGGCTTCGCGATGTCGAAACTCACGATCGTCGTAAATACTTGATTTCTGAAGACCGCGTTCTTCACTTCTTCTTTCGAATGCCGAAAGACGTTCGAGTCGGGAGGGGGGGGGGGGGGGGAGGGAGGAGGGGGGGAACGCGGAAGAAATCCTCTTTTGTCTATTGTGGAAGGGCACGTTATTTCGAGCGAAAAAATGCCGCCATCGTCGTCTTGACATTGAAATTCCTCACGTAAACTCGAAAGGTACCTTCGGACGGAGTGATTTATTATTTGTTCGGTCGCACCGGATGGAGTCGAGAGAGTGCGGACGTGACTTTCAGCATTTTTACCAATTATGTGAATTAGTGAATCGGCAAAAAAAACTCGATTCTCCCGCAGAAATTAACGAGGAACAAAGGATTTATTGGCTCGATCGCCGACTCATCAGGTTTCGAGCTGAATGTCGGCAATCAGCCGAATGTCGGCAATCAGCCGAATGTCGGCAATCGAGCCGAATGTCGGCAATTGAGCCGAATGTCGGCAATCGAGCCGATTTGACTCGTCTCGGAAAAGGGTAACCCTTCAGCCTCTTTCGAGGCGATGTCGTTCGTTAATTGCGATTCGTTAATTGCGGTTCGTTAGCTCGTCTCCGGACGGATCGGGGGTCTGAGGCAAGGTCGAAGAGGTCGAAAAGGTCAAAGGGTTTCCGTGATTTATCGTGGCGGCTTTTTAAGTGAGACGTCGAGAGACGTCTTTCGAAAGGATTGGGAAAAACCTGAAGATTTCCAAGAAACATGGAAGTAAATCCAGGGTTTTATGGTTTTTCGAGTCGCGTGAGATGTCATTTTCAGTAGCACCGAAGGGTAATGCGTTACCAAAGCGTAACTAAAGCGTAACCGGAGCGTAACCGGAGCGTAACCAGAGCGTAACCTTAACTAGTCTACGATATGTGAATCTGAGAATCTTCTCGTTATTGGCTTTAGAATATTCAGGGCTTGGAAGGAAAAGATTGGAGAAGTGAAATTCGGTTCGTGAGATTTGAATCCGCTCTCTTCCGCCTGACCCCCCGAGAAGATCCGGACGGCATTCGCGCGTCGAACGCGAATCCCGGACGCAACGGTTCGCAGCCGTCGAGTCTTTCCGGATTTCCGGATTTTTGGCGGCGTCGAACCGCGGCGCCTGCGTCGTCATGCGACCGTACTTAGGTATCTTTTGCGAGTATCAGTGTAGGATTAGACGAAGGACATGGTCCTCCGAGCGAAGGACAATAATCTCGTCTCTTGGGAACCACTTTATGTCTCTTGTCGAGATAGCGCCCATGCTGAAGGTCAAAAGGAAAGAACAAGGTGACCCCCCCTCTCCCCCCCCCCCCATCTTCCTGTCTCATTCCAGCGAGGAAGTGAGTTGGCTTGGCGCGCACTGAGATGCAAAAAAAATGAATTACCGATTTGAATGGAATTGCGAGAGCGCGTGGAAGATAATGAGATTTTGCGGCCTCACTCGAGTTCATGGGAAGGCTCACGCGATTCGGTTG
The DNA here is from genome assembly GCA_905338385.1 of Darwinula stevensoni. Classification (NCBI taxonomy): domain Eukaryota; kingdom Metazoa; phylum Arthropoda; class Ostracoda; order Podocopida; family Darwinulidae; genus Darwinula; species Darwinula stevensoni. Next base: position 44,411 of record CAJPEV010002342.1, on the reverse strand, counting down.
GGAGGCAGCTGACGAGATGGGGCCACGAGTTCGACTGGCAACAAAAAAAAATAAAATATATATATATATTTTGGTAGGTTCGGGTCGAGGTAATGTTAATTTTATATGGGTTAGGTGCATGGGGTCGATGGGGGATGTCACATCAAATAGAATTCCATTTCGACAGCACTTTTGTCGCAGGTCATTTTCTGAGGAAAGGGTTCATTGGGTTCATCGGGTTCATCCGGTTCATCCGGTTCATCCGGTTCATCCGGTTCCTCAAAACTTGGAATATCGCCTCCAGAAATGTTTCGAGTCGGCAGAGCGTTCTGAGCACGTGTGAACTGGATTCCAAACTTTGTCTATTAATTGGAGGGATCGAGATATGCAAATGAATGAATGAATATGCTCTTCGATACCTGGCATCCTAGCGGCGTGATGCAATCATGTGACCGAGTAGTGCTCTATTGAGTACTGACTGTGCGGTACTCCTCAGAGTACTGACTGCGCAGTACTTCTCGGCGTACTGACTGTGACCCACGCACGAGCTGCGAAAAGAGACTCACGGAGGCGTTATACCAGATCACGTGGCCGTCACGTGATTCCCAGATATAGGAGTCATTCTTCATTTGCATACCTCGAAGTCTCCTATAAATGGAGAAAGCTTGGTGGCATCGCTCCTTCGAGGTCTGCCTGTTTCGCGAGAGTTTCCTCTTTTTTCGGCGCGACAGGCTTTTACTTCGAGCGGGGGATTTTCCCTTTTTTATTTTGGTTCGGTCGTGAGATGAACGGGGGAAAGGTGCAAGGCCGACTGTAATTAGGCCGAGTCCGATTAGTGATTAATTACTGGCAGTTCGGAAAAAAATAGAACAGGTTCGCTTACGTAAGACGAAGTTATTTTTGGAATTCGGCAGTTTGCGAAGGCCTCGACGGCTTCTAAATATCTCGTCTTCGACCGCTCTCGAGAAATTTCTTCGATGCCTTGCGTCAAATTAGCATCGCGGAACGATAAAGGTGGATGAGACCTTGGCTCCAAGGTTCGGGATGAGATGCGAGTATGCACTCGAGATGCTCACGTGAGATGCTCGCGTGAGATGCTCGCGTGAGGGGTCGGGGTCGGGGGGCGACACCTTTCGTCGAGGGTGGGTCCACCCTCCGAAGAGAAATATTATTTGTTTGGAAATGTGTCAATCTTGATGCCTGGTTGCAAAGAATTTGCGTCGCTCCCTTTTTTTTTCGCGTCGCTCCCCTTTTTTTTTCGCGTTGCTCCCTCTTGTTTGCACTGCTCCCTTTTTTTTTGCGTGGCGGATCAATTCTTTCTTCTCGGAAGCTGCGTCTTCGTCTTCATTGGTGCAATAACGCGACCTGTCGAGTAAAAAATTCTCAACTTGAGTCGTATTCGAGAATTTCACAACTCGAACAGGTTCTGCTCGTTCTGCCGCGGCCGTCGAGTCGAAAAAAATGAGGACGTTATGCAAACCCATGATGACGATAAATGCGGAAAATTGAACCGACGAGCCTGAAACGCGACATTTCCCTCCGTCGCCTCTGTATCCTCTTGAGACTTTGAGCGAGTCCGTATTATTGGCATCCCCCCGCCAAATTGCACTCAGTGGCCTCGGGGTAGGGTTGCCCCGAGGTAACCAGCAGCTGCATCACCGAACCAAAAGGAATGCGTCGAGAGAAAATCCAAGTCCCGAGAAAATAAATGTTCATTCACAAAATGCGGGTTGTTGGACGTCTGAAAGTATCACGTTTTCCAATTTTGTCCACGAAAATTTTACGATGTCTTAAATTGCTTTAATCCGAATCACACGACCAAAATGAGTTTCCCGGCGAAATGATCGGAAAACTCGAGATGAATTTCAGAACCCCTCCTGAGACCAAAAACGTCTCACCTTCGGAAAAAAAATTGTGCAATTTCGTCGACGAGCGAGAGCAATCCAAACCGTTCCTTCGCGAATCCACCGCATGTGGACCGTATCTATATAGCACCGGTCGTCCGTCATGTCAGATACGCATCGGGATTCCGATACATGTCGACATGGTGACTCACGGGTACTACTGCTCTTATTTCGCGTCGGCGAAATGCGTGGAAACTTCTGAGCGCCGGAAATTCCAATCGTAAATTAAAATTTTTGACTCGGCTTCTTTATTTCACCGTCTCCCGAGCGCCTTAAATGTAAATCATTCGCACACGAGAGACGAAGCGCGATATCGGAGGAAACATATCGCCCATCTGTTCCCCCTTTCGAGTCGACACAGAACCCTACGCAGAACCCGACGAGAACCCGACGAGAACCCGACGAGAGCCCGACGAGAGCCCGACGAGAACCCGACGAGAGTGCCAATGATGATGCAACGACCGTCTGCTCCGCGCGAAAGGCGCAGCTGCTTCCTTCCGATCGCAGTCCGTCCAATGTTGAAACACGGGAGAAAACGGAGAGTTAATTGTTAGAAAGGCATTCTGCATTCCTCGGAATGGGGCAACAGCGGTGCCGAAGATATGCAAAAGAGACCGCAGTGCTCTACATCTCTCGCCTCCAATTCTTTCGTTTCCTTGCCCATCCAAATTATTTGCTTTTGAGGGTCGAAATCACGATTTCGCTCATTTCCCATTTCATTATAATTAATTGCCAAATCCCTGATATTTGATTGCCTGCTGTTTCACGATGAGTTAATTTTATTCGATATTTGTCGCTTGCTGCTAAGTGGCACCCAGAGGGTGTAATTACGGGCTGAACTTGGCCTAATGACTGCGACAGTAGAGATCATGGCTGAAAAAAAAGACCATTTCGGGGGGGAGCTTCCAACCAGCATTCAGCTTGTCGACCTTCGAAGAAGTTTAAAATGCAAAAAAAAAAGTCGTTAGTGCTTCTGGGTCAGTCGCGTATCCACTTGTCCACCTGTCATTGATTCTGCGTCGCAGTTTAGTTAGCATATGTATGAATATCTTGAGCAGATCGTACATCAAAACTGTACAACACGGAAAGAAAACCCCGGAGGGCTGACCTTGAGTGAAGACTGATTGGGGGAAAGATGGGGGGAGGGGCCCCCGGGGGAAAGAGGGGGGGAAGAGGGGAGAAAGAGGGGAGCTGAGATCGTGCTTTCAATTCGACATTCCAACGAATTGACCAAAGAGGAACTATAAACATAAATCGTGAGATCCCTTATCTCCATCGATTCGGTGGAACGACCAAATCTCTCACAAAATCCTTGAAGAATCGAAAAATCGACTCGATCCGGAAAGAAAAAACTTCCTTCTGGAGAGTGAAAGCACCTGGTAGAAGATCTCTGTCCCTCGAGCCTTCCTGATCCAGAGGAACTGGAGTTCGAACGCGGAGATCGCAGCCTAGGAGCAGGTGGAGGGGCATCCACTCCTGCCGGCTCTCTCGGGATGTCGTCCCACCGATGGGGGCGACGGCATTCCCCGACTTGCAGGCCTCTGGGTGACACCGTCGCTTCCTCGGTCCTCATCGGTACTTCCACGACTTCCTTCCACTTCAAAGCCTCTTTTGTTCTCGATAGTTTAAACAACTAACCCATCATTAGATTTCACTTCCTCTCTTTTCCAAGATGTGATTTCGAACAGCAATCCAAGCCCCAATCGTAAATATAGGAGGAGAGACCTTGCACGTGAGATTTTCCGTTCCCATATTCTCTCGTGCGAAGACTTTTCTCCTCGAAATTTCTCCTCGAAATTTCTGCACGGGAGTCAACAGTTTTATCCACCTTTCGTCTCTCTTTCCTCTCAGTTGTTCGAGTTCAGAATGTTGAAATAAAATCGTGACGCGTGGTTTTCCGATACCTGTGGCTATATCTAATGACTATCTCTCCTCTGAATCTTGACTTCATCCATAACTCTGGGAGATTAATATTTTTATCTTGTTATATGGGTGTGGCGTACATATGGAATCATTTCGCATCCGTAAATCTACATCCACGTGGAGGAAAACTGCCAGATAATTCCTATTTTGTTGAAAATGTACAGCACTAAAGAAGGTGCTGCTAATATCTACGGTTTTCCAGCTCGTTGATAAACAAAATTCTCAGACGATGGATGAATTCAAACTCAAAGCACCATATGAAGGTCTCCCGATTCTTAAAAATTCTTCCAGGAACGCGAGCAACGAGGGAGAAACCCGCTTGAGCTTGAACGATCTGAAGGATAAGAGGACATTAAGCGATTCTACTGAATGCGATCACGTGACCCGGAAGACTCTGCATAGACACAGAACGAGAGGACGCTACTCTACATATTCTACTTCTGCGGCATGGGAATCGTCGTTTGAGATTGCTTCGAGATGACCATGCAGGTTGCCTTAGGGCTGGTTTAGGCATGCGAGAGCTCTCACTTGGAAGTTACTCGCATGATGGATCGTTTTCAATGACCACTACTGTCCGTGAAAGTACTTCTGAAGAATACAGAAGGCTCAAATGGAAGTGGAAGTAATATACTCTCACGGACATCGGTTGTCTAAAAAGACTATCGCGGCTTTTGTGCAGTATAATCGCTCGAGTAAACCCCTAAAAAGGCGTGTTTACACATGCGAATACACTCGAGTAGAAGTTGCTTGAAAGACGTATTGATCTCGCAGATGGTCATTGCCCATGCGAGTACTTCTGAGAAAAGCAAAGACTCACACACTTCTGCGACGCGTCCTCTCGGGCAATCCCCGTCCCCATAAGCGACCTCTCCTCTCGACGAACCAGAGCAACCAGAACGCGATGCAGCCGGGCCCGCACGTGGGAACGCCTCCTCGCGTGACCTCACCCGAAGCGCCTTGACCTCACCTCCTCGGCCCAAACCGGCCCACCTTGGCAGAACCTGCCTCGGCGGGAATGCAAGACGATTCGTGAGAAGGGCGCGTGCTGTTTCATAACGTTGGGCGAGGTGAATTGTAAAAATTAGAAAAACTTTCGTGGATCTACCTCAGTAGGGAGGGGAACCGATTGCGTCTTCTTCTTGCTTGCTGTGTTTTCCTACGTCGTATTTATTATGTTAATCTGGAGGTCTTTTATTTGCATAATAACTCTGATTTTTTCGTTCCAGACACGAGATAAAAATGGCTCAGTTTAGCAAAGAAAAACGAAGGACTGAGATCTCCTTTGTTTCTTTACCGGGGAGGAAAAAATGGATGACTTGGTAGATGTCTGCGGACATTATTTTAATATGCTCCAAATACTTCTCGGAACTTGTACGTGCAAATATGTTCCCTTGAAACTGCCATGAGTTCAGCAATTTTCCAGAACATGCCCCAGGAGAAAAATTTTCTGCGTTTCTTCAGAAGTGGATCTGATGATGCAATTTTGGCGATGGCAAGAAGTCAGGGACAATATTTCGGAATACATTGCAAGTTTCACAGAGAGAAAATTACCGATCAGGACTTTTTTGAATGCCTCTCTTACAGTTCCCAGCATCTGAATTATTTCCCTCGAAGATCCAATCAACCCACGCACCGAGCGAATTCTCCAGAACGAACTCCATTTCATTCTGAAATGCGCATATCCTCATGCCCCCCCAAAGGCTAATTTCCCGTCCCGTAAAATATTAAAATACCGTCCTTCGTTTTCGGGCTGGACGACATCATTCCCTGCTCAGTTGGCAAGACACTTCATCATCACGCATGATAAATTGTCCCAAGGAAGTCATTCGCATTCAAGGTAAAGGGGAAAGGTATGGAACAGCTTACGACACGAGACCCTGTTTCGATCCCTGGGGCTCGTATCGGCCCAAAGGAAGTCCCAATGAGGCGATGATAACGTTTTTGGCCCTCTCGAAGCCGAAAAGGCGGGCGTTCTCCTTTCCTTTTCCTCGTATCATGCACCGTGAAGCATCTTTGGTCTCCGGAAAAAGTCTACGGAAGTGCAAGTAAAGAACGCCGATTCGCGACGCACTCGGGAAAGTAGGCGAGGGCTGCAGGCTGCTCAGAAAAGAGGCCGAGTTTACAAGTAATATGCAGTCGGTTCGGATTGCCTTCGTACGTTTTCGAAACCACGTCTTATCTCGTATGATCTTTTATTGGCTCAATCCGAAAAATTTGCGGCGTCACTTCGAAAAAGTACGAAGCCAATCCGAAAACGAGCGAAGTCATCCCGAAATCTTTGCACGGAAGCAGTGATTCATCCGCTGATTGATCTCTGTGCTAACGTTGCTTTCGTATCGATGGAATATTCGGGATCCAAGCGATAATTTATTATTTTTTCTTTTTTTTTTTTCAAACCTCGCAAAACCGACCGAAAACGTACTTCGACGGTTACATTTTGAAGTCTCCAGGAAAGCCTTCTCAGCATTTTCGAGGAACGAGAAGAGGAAAACTGCCGGCAACACTGCGCATGCGCGGGAGAGGGGGCAAGTCCAGCTCGCTCGAGCCCGATAGACGTTAAGCGTGCTCGCACTCTGCAACTCGTGTCATATGGTCGGGGTAGACCTTCCGCGGAACTGGTTCCCCACTCCTGTGACGTGCCCTTTCTTCAACTTCACAAATTTCTCCCGTCGCGCAACACGTGCCGTGCGACTTCTCTGTGATCTACTCAGGACCCACAGTTACTTGCCAAAGCATCTTTACTGACGGTGAGTTAGGCCTACGCCTCTTTCTCAGGGAATCCCCCTCCCGCGGAGCCGGCGTATAATTTGGCCATGCCTCTTTCCGGCTGCCACCTGTGCCTTCATCTTCCTTCTAATTGAAGGCGAAACCCCTCGGCTGAGCTATATCATATATCACGCTGGCCGTCTAGCTAGGTTCTAAAGAGTTGTAGAGCCGTTGCATAATTTATCGCCTAGACCGTGCCATCCAATTAAAACCTAATTATTGGAAAACGAGGCATCGAGGGCCTTTGCATACGTATGCCAATGCGATTTTCAACTGGCTAGTAGGCCCCATACCTGGCCGATGTGAAGTGCTGTTTAGTCGACATGTTTGATGGATTATGATACTTGGGGTTAGGCTACGAGATGAAAGATGTGTAAGTTCATATGTAAAGCAGAGACCTTCCTTGCTATTCTTGATGGAGGATGAAAGGATGCGGCATGGGCGGACATCTCACATTTTCCGCATGCAAACAAGCCAGGAATAGTCGTTAATGTCTCGTGCGTAGACCTGGGACACCCTACACTATCAATCTTTCGATTGCCTGATCGGATGGGAGGCGATTAGCTTGCGCAAATAACACCCACAAATACCAGAGGTTCCAGAAACGATGGCTTGAAGGTGGGGGATACATTCTCAGGCGTGGGATTCCCCAAGGACTCGAGATCGGAACCATATTTAAATAGCTGTTCAAGACGATTCCAGGGTGCCTTTGTTATTCTTTTTTAACCCTCCAAGCGACAAACGTCGCAACTGCGTCGTTTGCTGTTCGGAGGGTTAATAAATACCGAAGAACTATAATATGAAATATTTAAAATGAGCCCTTTAACCCACCAAGCGGCAAACGTTGTAGTTGTGACGTTAATACTGGCTGTAGAAACGTCGCAATTGCGACGTTTTCCGCTTGGAGGGTCAAGTCCACCGATGGGCTACTAGTTATGAATAGGACAAATGTCTGCCTAAGTAAGGCAATGATGCATGGCTGTGAGGGGGCTGAGAAATAAAAGGGCCGCATGGTTAAGCTGGGGGCTTGGTGCGGCGGTTCCCCTAGGCTCAGGCAAGTAGGAATTATGAACCATAATACCAGGGAATTCGCAAGTTCACGGTCAAGGAGTTTTTTCATCTTCCTTTCCAAAATCGGGTTGAAAGCAGAAAAAAGGGAGAGTTGTGAGAGGGGGAGCCCGTGTTTCATGTCAAGGGCTGCCTCATTCGAAAGGGAAAGTAGTTCCTTCTAGAACTAACAGGAGGTATGGAATAGTTCAGGTTACCGCTTTTTTCGCATTTTCCAACTCCCACGGAAGGCCTCGTCCTTGTAGAAATGGTGTATTTCCTCCATTTTCTACATGATGAGTGACACCGGGAGCAGCGAGGCGTTTGACGCGTGAGACCTGAGGTGGAAGTTCTTGACGGCACGGTGTCGTGCTCTTCTTCGCACTCTTGTCAGCCTTCATTTCTATTCATGCTTGCGTTTTCCTCCCTCGTGTGTCAGTAACGTTTTGTCTCTTGTATGAAGTAAGCGCGAAGCCTTGAATAACGCCCCCAAACACTGAGAAACCGCTTTGAGTCATACTCTAAAGATCCGAGACGATCTAAACAGATGGGATACAAAGATGTCACCTAGTAGGTGCTAAGAGGCAAAAAGGGCGTGGCGTTCTTGGCGTGTTTGCCATCCTTCAATGAGCACAGGGGGAAAAGGCCCTTCACCTCCACGTGAGCATCCTTTACAGTCCTGAAGGTGCCCTTGATTTCGCGTGTTTTGTGCCCCCCAGTTCAACAACGCAATATTGATAGAAATCAGACAGGACAATGCCCCCAATAATCTATCTCATCAATTCGACCTTGAGGTTTTTACAAATATATGAGGCCCCCCCGCCTAAAATCCTGGCATCCCCTGACCAGAGGGAAAGGCAGATTCGCCCCTCCGAGCCACGACATCATGAAAGAAAGGGAAGTCTCGTGCGCCCCAGAGACCTGCAACATGTCAAAGAACTCTTTCGGGAAAGAAGCGTGAGAGATTCGCAAGAGCAGAGACCATTCAAGACAATTGCGATACTTTCTCATAATGACGGTGATTGGCACGCTGCCAGAATACAGGAGGTCGTGACTTTTCACCTCCGGAAAGGGAAGACATAAAATGCGCATCTCCTCTTTCTGAAACCCCACTGGGTGCTTGTGGTCTCCAAAGTGCAGTCAGTACCTGTAGAGAACATTCATCTTTTGAAAGTGAGAGGGAGAGGGGGGGAGATCACTGTCCCTTTCGGTACCTAACGGTACATAGACTCCTCAGGCAATAAATATCATCTCATGCCGCCCTCCAGACTCCCTTTCAGTTTCCGCAGGAAAATTCTAGGATTTCGCATTTTCATTTGTTACTAGGCGCGGGGTCGAATAGTGGTGCGAGCGTGTGAAACGGGGAATGTAGATGAACTTGAGAAAGTGTCCCATTTGGCTCGGCACACCCTTGAAATGTCTTCTCAGGAAGTGACATTGAAGCATTTTGGGGAAGTACAAGCTTATCGGGTAATGAGTAGTCGTTGAGTAATCCCCATTGGTTCACAAATGAGACGAAAAAGAATCCTTCAACGCTTGGTCAGAAATCTCTTCCGGGAATATTTATAAGACTTCCCAGCAACCACAGACTTTTCATCATTTGAGATTCTCCAAGAATATTTGTCTCGTGGCTTGTATGATTAACTCCTTATGAATAAACGATAAATGACGTCCTCGTGGAGGACTAGAGGGGGGGAAAAAGGGGGGAAAAGACATGGACATAGAGAAAAAAGTCTTGCAACATATTCGGGACGGAGTCCTTCTGCGGTTGGAGTCACGTGGCATTACAAATATGTACATGTTGGAAAAAGTAGAGTCAACCAGGCATGAAGAGCCTTGAGTTGAGCTGGTCCGAAGGATACCTGATAGGGGGACGAACTGAAAGGTGCATGGGAGGCTAGGATATGAACCTAGTTTCGAGCAATGAAAAAAGTCCTTGCTCCCAAAATATAAAACATTTTATACGGTGAAGTCAGCGGTGTACTTGGAGACCCGGAACCCCATATCTTCGGGGTAGGAGTGACATCAACCCATCCCCAGTACCAAAGAGGATATCGTGCAATGTCCCATTAAATTATAAAACCAGCTCTCGCCTCCGGTTATATTTTGATGACAGAAGCATCAAGGTCTTTTTTTTTTAATACTTAACGCCAGGCAGAACAAACCCTGACTGTTCATCAAATCCCATCGTATAGGTCTTTTCAGTATGTCTCAATAAGGTCCTTCTCGAGTTTTAACGGAAGGAAAACCTGAACTAAACCTTGGACAGGAGTAATTATGATCAATTTGCTTCTTTTCTGGTTTCAGCAGTTACCTGTTAGGACGCAATTTTATGTCGTAATCACTGAACGTAACTGCGGCTCAATGATATCTAGACCACAAGATTCAGATATTAATCTCAGGGGTTGGTCCGCCCACACCAGACCCACTTGATGTGGTTTCACGATAGTGTCATGTTTGAGGGGGATATGTTGTCAGTTTTCTTTTCAAAAACTCTTACCGAATTCTTTGAAAGGTAAATGTCTGAGAATGGCGACGCAAGCACGCGACAGTCTGGCGGCAACGTTGCCCCACCACTTCCTCCTCTTCTTAACAAAGACCTTGACATTGCAACCTGGGTATGAACCCTTCCCTCCCTCTACCTGGGATCTCGGAGGGAAGAGAGAGAAGAAAGAAGGGAAGCGATGGGATTGTGTAAGCCGGGAGAGGTACGAGCGAGCCCTGGCGACGAATCTTCTTAGATCGGTGAAAGTGACAGTCCCGAACTCCCTGGAGTCACGCGGGGTTCTGTCTCCTTCGCACAGAAACTAAAACCCGCCTTAGTAGTTTGTGCTCCTGATTTATTCATCACGGATTGTTCCAAGTGAAGGGACTTCCCGCGTTACTTGTGATTGGTGCCCTGGTGCCCTCGACCTCAGTCACGACTGTCAAATGAGTGAAAAGTGCCTTCTCGGAATGCTACTTAATCGAGCGGTGGTTCAGGATCATCAAGGGTAGATTATTTCTCATGCGTCGCATGGTTTTAATACCGCGCAGGTAAAATCTATTCTTTTTCTCTGATCCTCTTCAATCAATACAAAACTTCAAGGAACTGTAAAAAAAATTATTTTAGAGAAATCCTGATGTGTATGATAGGTAATGGTATTTTGAGTTTTCTAGCAATATTCCTGAGAATATTTTCTTTTACCCTTGTCTTTACAGGTCGTGAGTAAGGATTTCCAGTGAGCCGGGAGTAATAAAATTTAGTATAAAGAGAAAACATAAGGATGGGTTGTCACCTGGCCTGGGTGGATCAGAAACTGAGCTACGCGGCGGGACTCCTGGGAGTGGCCATCAGCAAGAGACCTGGGTATTTCTTCCTCATCCCCGTCCTCGTCTGCTGTGTCTTCATGACAGGAATCCAGCGGCTGGAGAGTCAGTACGAAGATGACCCTGAGTACCTGTTTTCGCCCACCGATGGTCGCTCGAAAGTGGACCGGGCTGTCATCGAGTCCTACTTCCCAATGAACTTCAGTCAGTACCGTTTCGATCGACACACACAGAAGGGCCGCATGGCCCGGGTGCTCATATTCCCCAAGGACAATGGTACCATGCTCAGAACGAAGTATTTTAAAGAAGTCCTCTTCGTCGATCAGATGGTGCGAAATGTATCGTTCATCTATGAAGATAAGGTGAGTTGGCATACCATAGCGGTATCGTTTTTGTGGATTGCATAACGGCCAATATATACATAAACATGCGCACGTGGTCCTATCGCCCTCTAGGGCATTACACCTATTCCCTTTTTTTCCCTTTCTGCTTGCATAACCCGTTATCGAAGCTCTCTACCCGAGCTCATTTCTCATGCCTTCACGCATTCGTCTCGGCCTTTCTTTCCCACCCATTAGCTCTCAATGATTATGTTGACACCCAGTCATAAATGTATTCTCAGGTCTCCTTCTCGGGGAACACTTGAAAGTATTGGACTATTGTAGTGAGTGAGAAGAGTTTCCTGTAGAATCACACGAAGTCATTTCCTACGTGTTCCATTTATTGCTTGCCGTAAGAAACGAATGAAGGTTCTCCTATCTTCTGTTCATTCAAGTACACTGGCTTTCATGTTTTGACAAGTTCGGGTCAAGACATCGCTATAAAAAGAGGCTTCTGAATGACAAGATAATGGCAAAACGAGAATTCCCTCGAGTTTCTGCCATTACGCTGCACTTTCGAGATCGGTCTGAATTGATTTCGTATCCTTGGCGAGGTCATACTCTATTTCCTGGAATGGAAAGACAAAACCCTGGATGAATTCGCATCTGGGATTCTTCAGATCGCTATGCTCTAAAGAATTTTCTGCATAATCACTTGGGATATCGGTTTGCAGGAGCGTAGCTGAAGGAAGTCAGGATCCTGCTTCCCTTTAACATGAAAATCTAATCCCTCCTACAGCGTTAAATTGTCATAAAATAGAATCTCTCGTTCCTTCCCCTCCCCACATTGGGTTTTCCAATCTCATATAAATGAATGAATTAATTAAAATACTTGTTTATTTTCATAAAAACTCAAAAAGGTGTCTGAGAATTTGGAGAGAAGTAATTGCAAGATACTTTGGGGGTTTAGATTTTTATGGTTGCTTATTCATGAATACTTCTTGTGTAATAATGAATCCATGTGTAATAATGACCTATGTGCAGGAAGTAGAGTCGAAGTTGGAAAGGTACCAATCAAATATCAATGCTGAATTTTTAGGGGGAGGGGAGCTGATTTCACTTCCTGCTTAATACATTCACTAATCGGTAGGCGTTCGTTCGTTCATGCAGGAGCTTCGGTTCGCGGACGTGTGTGCAACGTGGGACGGTGAGTGTGTGGGACCCGGGAAGGAGTTGAGTTTGATGGACATCATGCCGGATTTCGAGACGGGGAAAGAGAATCTTACCTCCCCCATCTTCATTCACCCAGTCACCTTTGACACCTTGGTGGTACCCTATATATTCGGCGGGATCCAGACCAATGGGGAAGGAGTCGTGACAAAGACAGCTGGGGTCTCCCTCCTCTATTGGCTTCGCGCTGGGAATCAATATGAAGATAAGAGGTGAGTTCGATCATGCAATACCACGGTTCCTGCCAGCCATGTACATTCCGATCTAGGGAAAGTCATGTTTCGAAGCATGCTTCCAAGGATCGACTCAGAAGTTCAGGAGAAGTCATTATTTTTTTGCGCGAGAAGCAGTTCTGGAGCCCCCAAGAAAAAATACAGGATATGAAAAGTTTCTTTCTTTTTTTCCTCCTGCCAATAAAATGCGGAAAGAGAACAGCGTAGCTTTCACCCCTAAGTCACCAACGGTTTCCCTTCCACGTTTTGAGGAAGAGAACCCGGTCAGGGGCAGAGAATGAGTGCAGGTTTTTAAAAACCTGTAATGAGGAGAGAATAACGGGATATTACGTCATGGTGTGGACAATCCGGTCTCTTGTAAGTACATGAACCCCGGCTCCCGTCAGTGGAGTTAGTCTTACTGGCGCATGCTTTGTATGAGCGATGGGTCTTTACTTTACAAGGAGATCTCTCCATTTTTCTTTTCTCCCGCTCCCCTGGCTTCCTTCCCCACTCCGGCTATGAAGCAACAGATTATGACGTAACTCCCCTTAGGTGCATCTGCCCTCACCCTAGGGCAGATTTTCTCCCCCTCACACCCCATCTATTCACCTGGAAAGTTTCTTGGCGGAATTCTTTGGTAATAAAACCAATACTGGTCCGTTCCGTCATGCTGGCTACACTAATTATGCGAGCATTTTCTTCGCCTCTTGCGGTAAATAATTGAGACTGCTTCCGCTTATTACTCTAAGGAACCTCTTCTTGTCAACTCCCTTGTTTTGCACTTAACACAAAGTACAACCTCATGCTATAACATCTCTGCATTCGAAAGTAGGCATGAAAAATTGCAAATTAGAAGCGGTGGCTAAAAAAAAAGATGCTGTTAAAAAGAGTACTAAGGGTTGAACGCCTAATAACAATCGATACGGTTTCATCTTCTCGTAAGACCTTCGACATAGCCTTGCCGTTGGGTTTGGGGAAACCCCCGAATGAAATTACTCAGGGACTCACAAGGGCAGGACTGGTCTGTTTTAGGGAGGAGTCCTGAGGGGCAGGTTCCTCGTCCATAGATGGTAAAACATGTGACTTGATCTGTTGGGGATTCTCGGAATTCCCCCACCTCTATTTACTTACATTCCCCTGCTCTCTGACCTCTTTTTCTTCCCACAACGGTTGCATGACAATTGCAGATTTTTCCGGTCCGCCCGAAGTTGATGGGTTAATAGCAGGCCTAGAACATTGTGTGTAAAAAGCCACGGGAATAATAAAATATGCCCACAGGGGCTGAAACGATGGGATTGGCAGGAATGCATGTTCGTTCGTGGACTATTCTCGACGTTCGAAGTATTCTGAAGAAGAATTCTTCGAACAAAGAATGGTTTGTAATGGAGGAGAGGCATCGACCCGAGCGGAAATGATTATATTTAGCATCTCCATTAATACCTGTAACTCAGGAGGGGCGAAGAAGAGACAATTAGGGAGCATGACATGCCTGTCATTTTCTCCCCAGGAGCAAGGACACCTGACCACCGTGATCTCATAACCTCGAAGTATTCAAGGTTCACCTGTTAAGCCTACATGTTCCTCCCACACACAGTTAATTTATTTCATCGACGCCCACTTTTGACGCTGTAGCAATACGGAAAAGAATTGACTTTAATGGTTTCGAGCCTGGTTGCGGATTAAACATCTGTGGTGATGCAGCAAAATGTAAGAACATTAATTTCAGAAATTTCACATGAGAGGCATAAAAAATGGGTGTTCGTTACGCCATGCATATGTGTACCACGTAGAATATGTTTTCCTCTCACGTAACTCTCCAATGTTAGAATTATCCAAGTGATGCTGTCACAGATGCGAATGCATGAAAGGCAACGCAAGAAGAGAACGGACCAGGCTGTGTTTGTAATGAAGAGTTCAAGTAATAGATTGGGTAATACCACTATGATGACAGGGATGAAACCGGCTGGTTCCGATGATGAAACTCACTAGCGGAGAAATAGAGGAGAAAAGAAATTTAATGATGCGTACATATTCTTTCCTTAGGCTTTCTACGTGCGTCTTGGCTTCAGCTTCTCTTTGAAAAATCTATCGTTTGAGAAGTAATACATTCCGACTTCCCGCTCGTTCAAATTCATGTTTTTTTTTTGTCGGAGCGGAGCTTGAATATCTTAGTCACATGAGACATAAACGTCAAGTCTCTTCTGAGGAGAACCCCCTCCGCACTTGTTGACGAGGCACCCGTAATACAGTATTCATAGCGATGACAAAAAGTATTCCCTGAGAGGAAATCCGCTCCTCATAACTTATATCCACGTGGCATTTATTAGCTGTCTCCCAGAGACCTTGGCGAATTGCGAGGGGTCTCATGATTGATGGACGGATCAAAAATTGGAGAAGCTTGGTTGACCACATTTCCCATAGTTCATGGTGCAATGTTCGCCATAGATTCTTCCTCAAGGTATTTTTGTCAGAAGAGTAATGGGCGATTGTAAGTAATCGCCCAAAAATTAACATCAATAGAAGGCTAGAGCTCTTCCTTCTCACTTACGGTTCTCGGTGACGTACCGGTAAGGCTAACCATAGAACATCGAATTTGAAAGAGGCATTGATGAAAATCGCAGTTTAAATTCTCATCTTGGAATTTGTCACTGCTATAAATATGTCATTTTAAACTTTATTTGCATGAGAAGGGATGAAATCATCACATTCATAGATATTCGTGGGCAACCATCTTATGAGTCTGATCAGTGATCTTATCCATCTCAGTCGCCTGTTTGGTCGAGGAAATATCCGGATTTCTTTACATGCATTCCTTATAGGCAGCTACCCTTTGTTCCTCCGTTTCCCTTCGACTTTCACCCGGTCCCTGCCTGGAAAGAGCTTGTCGGATTCGGGGACGATATACGGAGGGTTGTATTGAGTTGATTCTGTATTTATTTCATTACGGTGATTGCAAGAAATATTCCTGATATGTTTATGTCAGAAGTACAAGAAAAAGTCATGCGCAGAAGGAGTCATTGGGAAAGGGACTGCATGCGACTATATCTGTCAATGACGGATTCTACACCTGCTCAAATGTCGCCTTTGTTTTCGAGATCTAGCCGTAGAGCCTGCCCCATTCTTCTTGATTCTGCTTGTTGATAAAACTGTCCTTGAAAAATCAAAGTAACATTGAGCATAGATTCTCCAAGGGGGTGATTTTGCTTTTGAATAAGTATTTCAATTCCGTTGGTAAAAGAAGTCCAGTATTCATCGAAATTGGTCATTTCAATTCGTTTCAAGCATATATGTTGCATTAAAAGATGAAGCATTTGCCAAAGCCTTGGAATTGGTATAAATGTCCTTCAAATTCGCTCTAAGTCATCGCAGAAGTCAACTCTCGAAGATCCGCATAACTTGGGAACTGCCTGGTGTATCAGGTGAAAGTTAGGATGATCTTTTTGATTTAAGCCTCCCTGCATTTAAAGGGAGAACAGGTTTGAGAATCTAAGAGATATTGAAGAGAGAATTTCAGCAGAAGTAGTATTACTCGAAAGAAAGTATGTAATTAAGTACCGGATGTTCAAAAAAGGCTCATTTCCATTCGTGTTCTCTGAAGTGAGACATTTCTTCCATGCGAGTTTTACGTTATCTCTAGACTCCAAATATTCTCTAACAACTACTGGGGTCCAAGGATGAAGGGATGTTTACCGAGGAATGTAAAAGCAACAATGCTGTATTCTATTAAGGGGAATAGGAATACAGGTGGATTCAGCTATACAACAAGCGTCTTATCGGCCGCCGCGCGTGACGTCGCGAGGAAAAAAACTTTGTCTGAAGGCAATGCCATGGCCATTCTATAGGGAATGACATGGTTTTGGGTCCCCTGGGCCCGTTAGTCTCATACAAATATGACCATTCTAGCTGTATACAGTATTAGAGAAGAAAGTATGAGAAATTGAAGCAAGATGGGGTTCTGAGCAGAGGGTTCCTGTGGGAGAAGGCAGTGGTGGATGCCCTGGCGAAGCTGAACGAAGGAGGGCTGGAATTTGACGACATCTACTACTTCACGTCGCGGACAACAGAAGAGGAGCTGGAGGCGAACACCAACTCCGTCATGCCCTACTTTATCTTCGCCGTCTTCGTCATGGTCCTCTTTTCTTGCATCACGTGCATGACAGCGGACTGGGTTCGGTCAAAGGCCATTCTCGGCCTCCTGGGCGTCGTCTCTTCCACCCTTGCCACTTTGGGCGCCTTTGGCCTTGTTCTCTACCTCGGCGTTCCCTTCATCGGCATTAACATGGCCGCTCCCTTCCTTCTCCTGGGTGAGTCCTTCTTTTTAGAGAGAGATTTACTCTATGGTCTTTGCCGCTGACGTCATGCAAACTTGACTATATATATGAAGGCTCTTAACTGGAAACTTTAATGCGGAAAGACTCCGGAATCCAAAAATGTATGTCCTTTTTAAAGGAAACATGGGTTTGAGGGAAAAAATGGATTAAAATGTTCAAAACTTAAGAGAGATAACTTATTTCATAAATGTGAGCATTTTATTTATTTTAGAATGTGTCTGAAAATGAGATTGATTGGATCATAGGAGCAGCTGTGCACATTAAAACATGTAGCATTCCATGATTCCCATGAACACACGGGATTACTCGAATCAGCACTTTCTTATCTGAAAAATTCTGCACTTCTCCATGTATTAAGAGAAAATATTTTCCTTCTCCCCCAACAACCAAGCCTTTAGAGAAGTAGTATAAACAATCTGGGGATGAGAAAACGCTTCTAACGATTGAAGGAGTTTTTAATGTTTGCGCCTTGAGATTCTCATTGCTGTTGACAAACCAGTCTTAGGGAGTGTTTCGCGTTCAGGCTACAGACGGAAAAGTACTGGAGTAGCAGAAAGACAGGATTCCATAATACACCATGTAGGTTCCAAGGACTCTCTGCCCTGGCATTCTGAGAATCCAGAATAGTGAAGACCTTTGGTCTGCCCTCAGGGGGATAATAATAAAAAACTATTTACCTCATGCTAAAATTTGAAGGAAAAAAGAATGGTTTAGCTTCGGGAAACCGTGCGGCCAGACTACCCACAGCTTAAAGGAGAATCAAGTCGAAAAGTGATTTTTATTCTAATTTTTATTTTGAAAAGTTATATTTTGGCGAAAAGTGATTTTTCCGGTAACAGAGCCAAATTCCACGTTCACTTGTCGCTGCCCACGACCTTCATGAGTGACCGATGATGAAATTAGGCTCTCTTTTTTTTCTGACCTTTACCTTTGTTAAAGGAAATTGGGGTGATGTCCTTGACTTTTTTTTTGATCCCCTGTCAGTTTTCCGGGATTAGATCGTAGACGGAACAAAAAGAATTTTAAGAGGGAAATTATCGCGAAAATGACTGAGAATCTTGGAGGAGTCAGGGATACTGATCCTGAAATTTTTTATGGGATACCTTGTTTCCGGCCAAGCCTTCACCGCACGGTTTTTTGCCCGACGGTTAAGGACATTAAGCAAAAAGTTTATTATTATTATTTCAAACTAATCACTGGAGGACGCTGCCTGAAAAAAAGATTTCTCCCGCTTTCTCACTCGACATTCCATTTGTGCGAGGCACCTTGGTTTCCGTCGATGGGAAGTTTTACCGTGTATAATAGCAAGCTGAAACTGGTACCTGCAATTAGCATTCCAGACGTTGGTTCTCACTCCTGACGCCAAAATGCCCCAGGTGAATTATGTAAAGATGCTATTATCTTGAATCTTTCTTCTCCCTGACGTTATAATTGGCGTGTCTTTTTTGGGATAGCGTTGAATTTATAGGCATGCGTGCAGTGTCGATGTTTTAAAAATGGCAGTATAAGTTTCTTCCTCTCTTAACCCCTTCAATGCCTGGTTTATTTCCCCTTTAGTTCCCTACAGACATGTTTTTCATGAAAAACGCAAGGAACTGTTATGGGATATGCAGTTATGGCACCGGTATGACATCCCGGAAGTTTTCTGGGACTGCCACTGAAGGGGTTAAGTAATGCCGACAATCTAAGGAGTTCCATTTTCACGATACGAACGATACATAGAAAAGTGACGTCACGGTATCTCCCTGTAAGCATATCAGAAAACGGTTGCGAAAAAATTATGTACTTCATTTGAATCATATCAAATCTGTCATGGAGCTTCGGCTTCATCAGCATTGCCGCTTGGCCACGATGTGACGCTGTCTATCTTCGTCGAAGTTTTGCGACCGATCGCACGTTGCGAAGAAACGTAGAAACGTACGGCCGTCTGCACGAAGCATCTGAGAACGATAAAATATAGTTCCTTTCGGTGCCTATCGAAACGACTTCACATGATAGGGTAAAACGGCAAAACGATCGCTTGGAGACTGACTCGTATACATCTCAAGATCGAGTCGAAGGCAGGTTCGGGCGATCGCATGCGGTCGACTCATACGACGACAGACACATCACCGTACTTAGAGAGGAAGAAGGTGCTTGCTTGGCACAGGCACCATGCTGGCAGTCACGGTCCCTTCGGTAGGCATGCCCTAAAGAAGGCCTTATAGGCAGCTCCCGAGTTGCTTAGGCCCATGACTGACACGAATGATTTTTAAGGTGTACTACACCCGTATCTCCTAGACGTGGGACACAGTGGCAGTGTCTTACCCCACGTTAACCAGACTCTTCCCATGAAAGTTGGTGGTTGTCCGCGGGTAAACAGCGCGCCGTCACGTGGACTCGATCTTCCGCCTCCTGGGTTTCACTGGGGAGCCGGAACCACTCGGCCTTCATTCGAACTCTGACTCAGCCTTCAGGTTTTACATTTTTGCCGATCTACCCTTGTGACGCATGCAAATATGTTTTTTTTTTTGCATCAGTACAGCTCCATCTAGAATTCCATTTTTCGTCTTAGTTGTGCCGGGTGGTAAAGGAAAGTAGTTTTCTTTTAATAGAGAAATCCGCCAGTCTGTTAATGATCTAATGAGCAGACTGCAGGGGCTTTCACCTCTCATCTTCCAGACTGGAAGTATGGCATCGTTGAGGCCAGGATTGTTCGTGATGCCGGTATGAAAGTCGCCGAGGGCGTCACGTCACTGTGACGTAAGAACTCTGTTAGTGCCCACTGCCAGTCGCTACGTGTTCAAGAGCAGGATGGCTTGAGGGGGTCTGGCAAGTGTGACGTCATCAAACTAGCCCACTTGCATTGCGAACGAACCCATTATCTTTCCCTCTCTCCCCGTATGTAAATGCCGTAACTGTGAAGCAAGGGGGAAATTCCGCATCTTTCGATGCTTTTTCACGTGGGGTTCGGTCAAACCTACAGCATGGGAAATCTCCCATTCTACACGTATCGTGAGGCCATATGGCCTCGCGATACGTGTGGCAGTTAAGTAACAAGTATGTGTTTAGTAACCATTAGAACAAATTTGAATGAAATTTAATAGTCTGTTAGAAGCTAGCTGCATTATTAGTACGTTGAACATTTTTCGAAGTGTTTTGGTTCAGTCAGGGGACCAATATCTTTCTTTCTTTCTCTCTCTTTTTTTTTTAATAACCAGAATCAATCGTTTTTGCGATAGAGCGAAGAAAGGCAGACCTGGGGCCTGTTCTTTGCCTCTACTAAACTTAATCTAAATCTGAATATAAACTTAGCTTGAAAGAATTTAAGAAACAGCCAAGGGAGTCTGTTGTTCCTCGCCGCAGTGTCAATCACCGCTTTTAGATCAGATTAACTTTTAACTTAGATTAAGTTAAGCAAAGGCGAGAAACGGGCCCTTGCAGTAGAAGGTAAACGAACCTCGTTATCGGAATGTTCTTGGCTTGAGGAGGGGGATTTCCCCCTCCTCTCCTCATGTTCATTGCTCCAGGCCGTGTCTTCCTGCGGTTCCTTCAAAGGCTGTCGACCTTGAAAAAAAAAAAAGGGGGAATCATTTTGCTATTTCTGAACAACATGAGTGTTCATTCAGGCCGCCATGCAATATCAATATGTTCATCGATTCAGTCGAGCTCCTGGCAACGGATATGAATATCCGTGTATGAAAATCCAAGCCGACACGTGACAGTATGCGTAAATCATCAGATCTCGTTCTTTGAAACGCCGGATGCTTAGGAAACGCATCATCCGCGCTGTACTGCAGTTTTTTTTTCTCGCATAGCAAAAGTACTCAGCAATTATATGATAATTAGAAGTTGATTACCGTCATTTCGACACCGCTAACGACTATA
Source organism: Darwinula stevensoni (assembly GCA_905338385.1). Taxonomy (NCBI): domain Eukaryota; kingdom Metazoa; phylum Arthropoda; class Ostracoda; order Podocopida; family Darwinulidae; genus Darwinula; species Darwinula stevensoni. The sequence goes on along the minus strand of CAJPEV010002342.1, from coordinate 23,520 downwards.
ACTCACATCGCCAGCTTGCCATCAAGCTCGACTAGAAAAGAAAAAGAGATAAATGCCAGATAAGTTTTAAAAAAAAGGGGCCTACTGGGTTTTATGGCTAGCGTGGGAAAGGAACAAGTATATTTTGAAACGAATTCTTATGGAAATGAAGTTCCAGGTAGACAATAGAAATATCTGGTTTTTCAATTGCGTCACCTTCGTCATTCCTGAAGTCTCACATTGCGAAAAGATTCCAATCACTCCCTGATTTTCTTTTCCTACATGCCTGATGATTTTATATATAGTGGTGCAGCAAGAGTCGTGTTCCAATCAAGCAGAAATTAGGCGTTCCCGCTCCCGTGTCTGTTCTCCTTTCTCTAATTACGAACGATAGGGCTTGCTCTTCGCCAGTGTCAAATTACTGAAACGACTCAAGAAGGTCTAAAATGCTAAGTGTATTCTTTGCCGATGTTATTTCTTGACCATGTTTTAATCTACATGTATTACGTATAATACATGTATTTTACATCAATGTATAAGCGCTGTAATCTATGGGAGCATTAAACGCGAGAAGAGCGGGCTTGATAATATTCTTTCATTCGGGGCTTCTGGGTTCCATTTGTGTCGATTTTTTACACGTGCTGTTATGATGCCCTTCATATGAACTATACAGGACCCCTCTGAAAGCGACGATCCCGTTAACCTACGAATCATTCTTCAGTTGCAAAAATGTTTGTTTGGACCCCGAAAGAGCTGCAGACTTGAACTAGCTTTCTAGAACTTTGCTTGAGTAAAAGATGCGAAAGTCAAGTGTTTACAGGAAATTGGATGTTTTAGGACCAACCATTACATAGTGAGCTCACTGCTAGGCTATCCTTGCCTCATCTCTTTTCCTTCTCTTTCCGTTTCCGCTCTCTCAAGTTTTTGGGTTGCGAATTCCCATTAAATACTGTGCTGCGGTAATGCCTTGCAACTTATGTTAAGGTTCTTGCCTCAGAAGCAAAGCAATTGATATGAGCAGTCTACAGAGAAGAAGCAAGCTATAGATATGCTTGTATGATTAGGTTTACTTTGAATTGAGATCTGAACAATAAATGCAAGGAACACGTCCCACATTCCTTCAAAAGCATTCATTAACTTGCCGTCGCTGCTGCTCTCTTCATTTAATGTGACTAAGCAAAATCTTAACTGCAGACAAACCTTCGCCGAGAACAAGAGACGAGACCAGGCTCAGTCAAGCAAGAGTGATCATCTATTAATACATGTGCATGCCAAAAAGAAAGGACTGAACAGCAGAAGTAAGGCTTATTCATTCATTCAGTTGCAGCTAATGAGTGAAAAAACCTAGACCTTGTCATTCCTTGCCTCGTAATGGTCCTGGATGAGAAGCGTTTCCAACCTTGGACTTGGCTCGTCTACAAGCCGGTGTCAAGGCGGAATAGAATCGGACAAAGAAGTAACTTCCTTATCAACTTTCTTTAGTCGGTACTGTCTCGTCCGCATGGCCTCCTTTTTCTTTTTCTTTTTTTTTTCTCCCCTTCTTTCTCTTCCTTTGCCATGCGTTGCTGTCAGTACTTTTCCTTCCTCGTCAGTCGAATCAGCGATATGCATCTCTGTCTTGAATTAGGATCCCGACATTGAAATCAATTCCTGAGGATTGATCCCGAGGTTCAAAGATGACTATGATTTCCTTGTTTGTTTTTGCTGTCTTGTACGGTAATCTTCAGAGTTGAATTCCGTAAAAGTCATTTGTAAGGGCACGGAATAGAGGAGTCATGGCATTTCGAGGTTCCAACGTCTTTTTTTTTTTACTTTCTCCTTCAAAGGTCAGAAGTCCTTTTAAAAAAACACAGGTGCACTTTTTCAGGATTGATTCGTTCTTAATCGCCAAAACTTCTCATTCTCATACAAATTGCGAACTTGTGATATCTCTCGTTTTTTGAGAGAGAGAGAGGGAGAGAGAGAATCATTATGACTTGAAGTTTCAACATCTGGCGGATCTATATCGCCGATTCATTTATTTTCAAGTGTATTTTGTTTATTTGTTCAGCATGGTATGTCAATGCATGCGGAGTGAATCCACCAATCTGGCTGATGCAAGTCCTGGATTCCTGGATCGTAACAATTTTACCTGAAACACGAGAGAAAATAATATTCCTCCGTCCCAGACAATTGTCTGAGCTATTGAAAGCCTGAAAGCGTGCAGTGAAGATCTGGGGATGAGAAGAGTCCTTTCAACGATGTAACACCTTTGGTTCTGGGGCTTGCGGGGACATGCCATTTTCCAATTGAAGTGACAAACTTGAAAGATTACCCTTTATCATATACTGCCGGTCAAAATTCGCAACACGCTTTCATTATAAAAAAAATATTTATGAGTTCTGAGAGATTACTGAAAGAGTCGACCCATAGCAATTTCGCTCCCTAGGAAAGCTTATTCTCCTGTCTCCCGAAGCTGCTGCTGGAGGCGAAACACATGCAATCTTTTTTTTTTTCTGACCCAGAACCCATTTCGTCTGGTCTTCCGATTTGGAACAATGAATGAAATTCCATAACTTTTCTATGGTGCTGTTGTCTCCAACCCTGGGATTGACATGCATCCGACGTCTTTCTTTTCTTGATCTCTTAATCCGATTGCCATTGTTCCACGCTTGAAAAACGAAGTAGACTGATTTCAGGGAAAGTTTTAGAGACATGATTGCGCATTTCATGCCTTCAGTGCACATTCGCATATATTAAAAGAATAAGCTATGCTACGATTCAAAAGCTGGATGGGTTGTCAAATCAAAAATATTTCCAAAACAACCTGTCAATGAGAATGACGGAGAAAATAGGAAAATCGCCAATGATGACAGGAAAAGATCGTAGAAATTGGCCGTATTTCGTTGAAATGGAGGCGAGACCTAGACAAATTACAGACAGGCGTAGGTTATTCCGATTTTTTTCTCCTATTCCTTTCCGTCTTGAACCCTTCCCTAAGAAGATGATACTAACCTTGTACTTTCACCTTCGGCTATCTCCATAGACAACATGATACCATGTTGACTCTTGTCATAGACCTCATTCCTCATTTTCCGACCTATCTGACGAAGCAGAAACCCTCGTCTTGCGTCACGACCACTCCCAACCCCCAAACCCATTGTGCAAACAAAAAAAAATGTAGTTGCATCACTGTGCTGTTGCATGGTGGAAGAGTTATTTGCATTTTCCGATACGACAGATTCCTCCTAGGTGAAAGGGGGGAAATGGGTTTCATGCTTTCTCTAGAGAATTCTCGAAAACGCAGCCTGCATTCGGTTCCATTTATTCTCCTTTGATCATTCTTGCAAAAACTCCTAGTTTGACTTTTTTTTGCGGGAATCCCTCCATGAATGACCTTCAAAAGAGATAATTAGAACTGTTATTGATTTACTAGCTCTCAGGTATGTTATTATCGCCGTCGGCTCTTTGATGGATGGGAAAGATGGTAACTAAAGATGGAAATTAATGAAGGTGAAGGAGGAGGGAGAGGTTTCACGGTGAAGGTGAGACGAGTCTTCTTCCCGAAAGAGAGAATGCCCTCCAAATAATAGAAGATACTTAGTCATCATCCCCCCGCTTTTTTTTTTTTTTTAGAAATGTCTTTTCATTCACTTTGGAGTGGACTTTCGGCCGTTATTTCGCCTTCCAGCAACCTTTCCCCCACGAAGAACCGTCTTTCTTTTGTTTTGAAGAAAGGTGATCGGTCGCAGCTGATTTTCAGTTCTTGAACTCTTCCTGTTCATATTATGTAGGAAAAGCGAAACGTAGAAAAAGTTTCACCTTGGAGAATGTTTTTGTCCTCGTAAAACCAGGAAGCTATTCTCTATTCCTTCCTCCTTTCTTCTTGTTCACTTGTTGCTCATCTTCCCGCTTCATCTGCATGAGAAACTAATGCGTAGTCACAGATCGGGTCCTCGAAGAAGAGTCGGCCCTGACTTGAAAAGGTCAGGGGTGCCATTTGAGCACTGTTCTTTTGAAAGAAAAAGGAATCACCCCTTCCCTTCCCTGTGACATGATGAATGCGATTAACAGTCATAATTATCCCGTCTGATTCATTGACTAACGGCGATAGTGGCTCTCCTTGCAAGGCCGCAGCTTGCCCGAGCCCCTGAACAAAAAACCCCGAAATTTTGGGCTGGAATCAGTCTTCGTCTGTCATCTTCCTTGATTCTATCTCTAGTCCTTCGTCAGGTACACATGGGGTTCTGCTCTACTTTTACTCCCATTCAAGGGTTAAGGTCGATGTTGTCGACTAGGAAGAGTGTCTCTTTTCCTTTGAGTGAAAGGCAGACGTGCAGGGCATCTCATCTCATCTTGTCGTATATACATGTGACATTGCCCTAGTTTATTCTCCCCTTCCCTTTTCCAGGGTAATCCGGGATCACGAGAGATAGGCTTTCCGGTGAAATTCCGCCAAAAAACCATTTGCATAAAGGCCATCGGGAAACCCCCCCCTGTGATTGCATCAGACTCCACGTGGGGGCAGTTTTTCGAAGGTGTACCAATAAATCACGAAGTACTCGTTTTAGTACTGTGTAGGCTGTGTCACGTCCCCTGAAGTGCGTGGATCGTCTCCATTGAAGATAACAACAAGGAAAAGCCATTTGTGGCCTTGACACTAGATGCGGGTCTTCTTTTTGTCCCAGTTGACCCTGAGTGGAGCACAAACTCTCTGTCGAGAAGCCTCTTTCATCCGAGTAGTTTCCATGCAAATGAACTGGAGAGAGAGGAATGTGGCCTTTGTCATTCCAGATTTATTTTCCTTTGGTCCGACTCAATCGAAATTAAAGATTCCGAAACCGTCCACTGTCTCCAAGGACATTATGAATATCGACGACAGGGCAAGGACACCAATGTCCCTTTTCAGAACGAATTACTTACTTTTAAAATCCCATTTTGTGCTTGACTGAGTTTTTCGTAGAGACAAGGTCATCATTTGTCATTTCTGGAACCAGGACTCCGAAGGCTAGTTGAAGAGGGTCATGAAAGGCGTCGTCACCTCTTCATGCTTTCCCAAGTGCATCTTTGCCAATAACGTCTCCTCTTATTTATCTCCCTACTCCGACAAAGGGATGGCACTCCGACCCATTCCCTTAATTTTTTAGAATTAATGTAAAATTGATTCCTCTGAAGAATGGAGTAATTTCGGTTCTAAACCCTGAAGATCCTGGTTTGTTTTGGTGAGCTCATGGTGCTTTCTAGAAGCCGAGGTGAAGGCCTTCACCTCAACTGGATGTGAGCTCCATTGTGACTGTTACACCTCATTGTGCAAATATGTGAAATTAGTTGTCATTTGACCGATCCCTTAATGAGGATGGTGCCGCCTGGATACCCGGAAATCTGTTTACCTGCTGACTCACGAGAAGATGGACAAAAGAAAATACAGGGGAGGTCTAAGAACCTGGTAGCGGGTGTATGAGTCTGTTGCATATAAAGGAGACGAAAATAATCGAGGTGCTTTTGCATTGATAAGCCACCTGATACCCAATGGAGAAACATCATGACCTTAACTTCCGCATCCCAGCCTCTATTTTATGTTTTACGCATGTATTTTGGGGTAAAATTACTGCAGAGGCCGCATTATCGCACATTCCGGAGCGCCAATTCTTGGAGTGCGTATAGGTTTTCTGCACTTGCTTCAGTTTTTACAGAGTAATTGAAATGAATCTTCATTCGAATTCGATAGAAGAGGTGGATAATTTCATTCGTCTTTGGGATTAGGGAGGGGAGAGCCCTCTATCTTTTTTCTTTCTCAGGGTGCAAGGGCTGAGAAAATGGGATGGCAAAGACAATGGACAGGGAAACGGTAAGACCATTACGATATACAGGGTGGGGCAAAAGTTTACTATACAGTTCTTGTATACTTAAAATAGCTGTTTTGCTAATTTGGTCCTCTGTTTCAGAGTAATACTATTGGATGAAGCTGATAGGTTTTGAAATTACATTGCACGATCATTTTCTCGTGTTATTTGTGTTTTGTTGTAAATAATTGGCAATATGGCGTTAGAACTTAAACAATTTTTTATATTCAACAGCTGTATAATGACTTTTGCCCCACTCTGCATATACTCGTATATATATATATACTGTATATATATATATATATATATATATATATATATATANCCTCGGGTATGGGGTAATGGAGGGAGGGAATGTGTCATTAAATAGGGGAATGGAAAAAAATTACTCCTGGCTTGCTGGAATTTCCCCACTCTTGTCAACTGAGGACTTGCAAGGTGGACTCAGAGTGTTCTCGCGGTGCTGCGGAATCTCTTGCTTGCAAACCCGGCTCTGGAATGTCTTCACACCTGCCGCTTTCCTCGTGTCATTTGCAAAGACATGACAGAATTTGCTTCAGGGTTTTCCTTACACAGCAGAAAAACGAGTCTCCTCAAATTCTATAAAAGAAAGAAAGTATGAGAGACCTTCGAAGAGATTTCCAAGGTAAAGACTTCTCGGCGAGGGCATTATATACGTATTCACATATTATACATATTCACAGAGGCCTGTCATTCACAGAAGCATGTCAGCTTCCGAAAGAACTTCTGTTCGCAAAAATTGTGTCTCATGTGAAATAGAATATCCTCCTCTATCTGAGAACCGCGCTGTACACTATTGCCGAATAAATGGCGGCACGAATCACTAAAGGACGAAGCTCATACGAGGTATATTCTATGGGAATCGTGCCTCCCATGAAATATTTATATTCTGAGAGGTTCGGTCGAGTTCCACAATTTATTTGCTGGAATCCTCAAGCATTACATAGCTTTTAGCCGTTAGAGGGCGAGACCGTCAAGTAAACTTTTAAGTAAAATTGATTGCATGTATCCCGACTAAATTGACATTTGGCTTACTGATTTCATTGGAGAAGATCCCATTGTCGGTTACATGATAATCATGAATATAGTGGCTGAGGTATTCAGTTGCTGCGTTGTGCTAAATTACTTTTTTGGTTTTCGCCCTCTAGCTGTTAAACGCTTCGTCCAATTATAGTGATGCTAGCTAAAAAAAATTGCTCCGGACAAGATCTTACAGAATATTTATATTTCGTTGGAGAATCATTTGAGACACTATTGACCATTCTTCTTTGTCATTAACGTGAGCATTACTAACTCACCAGGTCTCTTGAATATAAAAAGTGATAGCCTATGAGCAGTGCATATTTCATGGAAATATATCCCATAAGATCAAGGATATGAGGACGGTTTTTAATTTGACCTTCCCTCGTAGAGTAGCGGAAGTCCATTTGTGGGAGGAATGATGCAACAAGTTGACGAAAGTTTTTTTTCGGATGTTTCCATCGTAAAGTGAAAAGAAGGGATATTTTAGATATGATATTGAAGAAAGTCTTAGTATATTCCCAGTAGACATTTTCATTTCGTGCTTTGCTTTTTTTCTGTAAAATCCATAGAGCATGTAAATTTCTAAGCTAAGAAGCCCGAGTGCGAACAGTTTGCCAAAAGACTTCACCTGCTAGAATTCTTAGACTCTTTACGTATTTTGTGAAAACCTTTTAACCCGAATGTTATTTGACGAAAAGAACAAGAACGGAGTATTCTTCCGTAATACCCGGAGGACCACATTATGCCGGTGTCGCTGACTTATGCAAGGGGCTGGTTTTCGCTTTCTATCGTCTTTTACACATTACCCTCCGGGGACACGTAAAATGTCGGTTACGTAATAGGGGGGGGGGGGGGGGAGGGGGGGGAATGAAAGGTGGGGGGGGGGGGGGGGGGGGGGGGGGAAGGGGAGGGAATGAAATGGACCTAGTAGACGAGCCGGCACCGAAAACCCCCCAGGGTACCCAGGAAGATTCCGCATCGAGAATGAGTGGAGTGGCTTCTAGAAGCCTCTCCCAGGTTTTTTTTTTCAGACTCAAGGAAGTCCTTTCTCATGAAAAAGAGGGAACTGTGATTGATGAGCCTTCTACCTTCCTGCGATGTTTTGAATTTATTATTTGAAAATTTCACAAAACACGTGTCGAAGTTTTGTCTCCAAGACAGGAATCTGACAGCAGCCGCGATCTGTCCTCTTTTTTTTGGTCGTCATTTGATGACACGCGAATGCTTTTAGGGAGATACTCCCCTATGTGAGAAGGAAGTTAATAATTTTTCCATCTCTCCCCTCCCAATTCCTGACTGGAAAAAGAAGGGAGCGTAGACGTACGTGTCGTTCGACCTTGTGTGACCGCCGCACCTTCATCTCTCTCTTCCTTATTTTTTCCCCCCATCCCAGTCCTCACCTTCAACTTCATGAGATATCTTTTTTTTTTCTTCATCCGCCAGGTGTGGGATAAAACACAAAGAAAAAAACCCTCAAATTCATACATAAGCAATTTTATAAAAATTAACCTGTGCATGTGTACTATGGTGCATAGCGTGGGATGCATTCCAGACAAGCAATCATCTTGAGGTTGGGGAATTATTCCTCTCCTGTGAGAGCTTACGAAAACTCAATCTTAGCTGTGGGTGGCGCCCAGGTGTGTTTTGTTAAAATATTGAGCTAGGGTTTTTTTTTATTTTAATCCCACATGGATTCACCTGTGTGTTCATAATCTGTAAAGCACTGCATGTGTTTAGAAGCTCATATTTTGACTATCGCTTTTTTTTTAAATCTAATTTACTACCATTCTATCTATCTCAGTGGGACGTGGTTATCGCATTCGATGCATTCTTTCTTTGTTTTACTAGTTCTTTTTTATTTTGAGGCTGACAATTTTTTTTCGAATGACTCCGGTGCCATCTAAAAGCTCTTATGATTTATTGGTGTTGTGAATTTAAATCATTGTTGTTGATAATGGATTTACAGGGATCGGGATGGACGACACGTTTGTGATGTTAGCAGCGTGGCGACGGACGAGGATGGACTTACCCGTGAGCGATCGGATGAGGGAGAGCTTCAGTGAGGCCGCCGTGAGCATCACCATCACCTCCCTCACCAACATCATCTCATTCTTTGTCGGCGTTATTACCAACATCCCATGCGTCCGTATCTTCTGCATTTACACCGGTAAATACCTTTTTTCACTAATATAATGAGAAGTTACGAATAAGCATGCAATACAAAAATTTATAGCACAAAGAGGCTCAAAGGAGAAAAACTCAAGTTCTGAATAGCCTCACAGATTGCCACGGAAATTGACATTACACTGTAACTCAAGACATTATGGAATTGTTTGACTCGTGTTTTTAGATATGTACCGCTAGAGCTGAAATTTGGCAGAAATTTACTTTTGCTACCAATTTCAGTTTGAAGGCAGGGTGTAAAGTATAAGGTGTTCAAAGTGTCCACCGCCGACTTCAAGCGCCCTCGTGTTCCACGAAGTGGCCACCAGCTTCTCGACAGGCGGCAGGAGGGAATGGTTGCTACCTGGTTGCAACCTCCTTTACTATGGCGGCCAGATCATGTGGATCGTCACGATACATCTTGCCTTTCTGCTGGGACCTTTCAGGTTATCCCAAAGCCAGTAGTTCCATCCAAAAATAGGAGACAAGAAATTCCATGGTGTCTTGAGTCAATCTCAAATTTCATGACAAACTGTCAAAATGTTCTGTAGTCCCTGTACTCGTTTTTCCTGTTTCTTCGTCGGTGAGTTACGAATTCTTTAATTTAAATAATTTGTTGCGTATCGAATATCCTGTATGTATGGATCAGGGCAAATCAAGAAGACAAATGTGGACGGTAGGAGTGTGGTGTCTCGAGTCATATATTATGACCGCTTCAGAGTGGAAAAAAATGTAAACAACTTCTGTGCCCGCCGGCACTAGCAATGCGCAGTAGTGACATTACAACTTCAATACAGTAGATCTCCCGTTGGACATAAGGTGAATTGAGAAAGCCTAAAAGTTTATTGATCTGAACCATTGAACAATGTATGACAAGCAAGCACACGATTCTCACTTATCGACATGTTCCAATTAACTTGGAAAAATGGACGCAACTCTTACTAGAGGGGGACTGAAATCTATCGCTGATGTACAAGGGTCACAAATAAATTATTCGACTAAAAAATTAATTGTGTTCAAATCTTGACAATTTCTCCAATTATTTTCCTCGACTTTGTATGCAAAGTTCCATTTGATGGAACCAAGTTTGAAAGCCCTCCGCCTACTTTTCTAGAGGCATTTCAGAAATTACCTCTTTTTTTGTATAACTCTCTGGCTGCGTCTGGGCTGCCAAAATGCACTTTAACGGATTTTTTCTTTTCCCAAGGGAAAAAAAAATGTATTACGGGTTCTGGCGAAAATGGTGGATGGACCTGCAAGTCCGCCGCATAATTTTCCGCAATAAATTGAACGGTTCGTGCTGCCAGGTGTGCACTGTGCACTGGCAATGTCATGATGTCATTGACATCCCTTGGGGAGGTCTTTGGTTACCAAGTGGTCCAACTTAAACTTTCAAACACTTTAAGACAAGGACAAAAGGATCACAGACATTCACATACCAATTCGCAATGATTGTGCGCCGATCCTCAGGTAGGCGTAGTTGCCACATAACCTCCTTTGTAAGAGTGCAGGGGGCCTGGCCCAGGGTGGGTGACGCCCAGGCACATTTTCCAATGGTTGGGTGCGCCCAGGGACGTTTTACAGTGGCTCACGCATGGAGACCTCTCCCCCCCACAACTCCTTTTGCAATTATGCGAGTTTACTCTACACTTTAAAAATAGCAAGCGTTAACCCCTTCACTGGCATGCCCAAGAAATTCTCAAGCTTCTCTCGTAGCGTCAGAAAACCTGCCAATGAAGGGGTTCGCTCCAGTTTCCCTCCCTTTCGACTCTGATTAGGGTAAAAGGAGAGGGAAAACGGCTCCAATTTTATCGCCGTTTTTGCTTTCCAGAGTAAAAACGAGAGTAAAATGAAAGGAAGACTGGAGACCCTTCTCCTGTCCACTGCCGGGGGAGCCCCGGCATTCGATTTTTCGTTGGTGGGTACTATTTTGGCCTCCCCCGACACAAAGGTAGCGTTTAGAGAGTGTAAGAGATGTGCTTTGTTTTCAGTAACAATGTAATAAATAGAAGGGAAAAAGTCCTATGGTATATGGTGAGAGCTCCAGAGCAGGGGTATGTAAATCGGACCGGGCTGGGAATAAATTTGTCAAGAAATACGGACCGGAAAAGGTTAAGGGTGGATTTTTGAACAGAGCACTATCCGATAATGCAGCTTTATTTCACAGAAAATGCATGATAAATCCGGTAAATAAAGCTGTATTATCGGATAGTACTCTGTTCAAAAATCCACCCTAAGAGTGTACTACCCCTACCTTGGTAAGTGTTGGTTTCAGCTACCCCCTTTGTCTCCCCCTTCTACTGTAGAAACGACTTTGCTTTGTGTTTCTAATGGGAAGACGGCTATCTCAAACCTAAATTTTTATGGAAGATGTTGCGGACAATCGGCTAAGTTAGGTCCAAGACGTCGTCAATTTGTGCATAGGTAACGTGAGCATCTGTCTTAACTAGGTTTTACACCTCGGTCACCATTTCTGTGGTTACTGCAGTTGCAGGTCTCCATGATCGATCATCATCTTTGAGCGGCACTCTGATACGCCTAAATTTTGCAAACCGATTGAAGACCGCGGCGTTTGATGGGGTCTGGTCCGCTAGGGCTTCATGCAAATATGTCATTGGAATAATTGGCAGAAACGTCCAGTGTAAAATATTGCGAAATCGTGGTTCGAAATCTCTCCTCTCGATCTTCATAGTTCACTATGCAAACCATGCAACAGTAATCAACACGAAAGTCGTTAGTAAAAATAATATTTTTGAACCGTCTAAGATTTGGTTAACACTGTCCTACTTAAAGCTACCGCTGTAGAAAACATTAATTTAACAGGAGAAACGAAATGGGCCATATTCAAACATCTTTTTTAGAAACCCTCGTAAAAGATTGCATGCCTCTTGCGCGCCTTTTCCACTTGTGAATTATATTTATTATCGATTCATACAAGGACAAGGTGAATGGAATCTCTTGTTTATGGCTCATTCCTGTCTTGGGGAATCTCAGCATTTAACCAGTGACAAACGTGCAGTATAAATTTGTTGAGTGTATTTTATTGGACAAGGACAAAACATATCGCATTTCACGCCATGATTCACTACATTACCAAGTTCATACGAGAACGTGACATTAATACAAAATGTGTAGTTAAAAGTAATAACTTCCCAATTGCAAAAGTCACGTTGGAATATCGTAAAAAGGTGTTTAAATTGCAAAGCTCCGAACACTATACTTTCAGATTTCACGAAATGTGCTCACACTGTCCATGGTTCGTCTATTGCGCAAAAAGAGCCATGAAAAGTATTTAAAAAACATGCAAATAACATATATAATGCAAGGTCTTTGTGGTATTCTTTTTCCACCTGTTGGATCGTTCGTATTAGCTTGCTCCCATTTATGCTTTACTTTAGTGGCAATGTGGCAATGGCAATGTGGCGCTGCCGCATTGCTGCAAAAAAAAAGTATTTTTTTGCGCTTCTCATATCGTTCTCTTGAAGGCGTGATGGAGCAATATGCTCAAAGAAAGCGTGATGGAATGACCTGCTCATGGAAAGCGTGAACGTGTTCGAGGTGAGAGTACAATAGGTAAGGTAGGTTCTTCCCATGAAAAATTGAGACCCTCAAGGTCTTTCTTTCCATTCCATTTATGACATTCATTCCTGCTTGACTGCCCCCTCGTAACGGGGGGAAGAAAATGGAATGAATTCATTCACTTCTCTCCCCTCGGACGCTGACCAAGGCCAGGAAGAAGAATTCCAAATTCGTCCTTGCCCTTCAGATCCCAAAGCGAACCTTAGTATTGAAAGAATCTCATCCCGAAGACATAGGAAAAAAAGGTGGACAAAGAAATTGTTTTCCTATGGCGTGTCACCGTTACAAGGCAACAACCCCCTCCACGATCCATGCATGACTCATGCCAATATGACCTTCGTTCCTCCTCTGTCCCTCTTGTGCTTCACTGCATTCACCTTGCTTTCTTCCATCTCATCAAACATCTCCAAAATATTTTCATGTTCTGCATATCTTGATAGTTTCCACTACAGGAAACCACGCCCATTCGGCTTTACAAAGCTAAATGCCTTGAGATGCCTTCATTCTCGCATGAAACTAAAAGATAAATTCTTTACGGGAGTCTAGATTTTCCGCGGAGTGTTCCCTCATCTCCCCTTTTGACGTGTTAGTAAATTAAAAGGTGGCTTGTTGCTCACTCTCCGAAGTGACCTATTTATAGTTTAGGGAGGGAAAAATCTTATCCTCATTTTATAAATCACCGATGGGCGATTAATCGAACATTACTAAAGAGGAGACACATCATACTGTGCCTTTCTTCACATTAAAATAAATATTTCCGCCCATGGAGTTATAAGTGCCGTACTGGTCCCTTGCTTTATTTTGCTTTGTTTTATAAAAATAAGACTGACAGGTGTAAGGCGGCCACGACCTCACCTCTACTTTCGCTTTCCACCATAGTGTGTATCTCTGTGAAGTCGGCCTGTTGAGTTGCTAACTTTGAAATTTCGTCCCATTGGTCCTGATGAGGTCCTAAATTGATCCTGATTTAGCAACTCTTATTCTGGGTTCTTGAACTCCATTTAGCTGTTAACGGACTTTTAGTGCCTTATCCTAGCGAAAAGCAAACCGCCTTGACAAGCATATTAAGATGAGCCTAAACCTAGGCTACCTTTCCGATATGTAGGATCACTGACTTCGATTTCAGCTTCTCTGGCAAAGTAGGCCTATACTGATAACTAATCTTTAGCAACTGTCGACTCCTTCGCTTTCGGAGTCTCGGCCTTTTGCGGAAAAATAATTATTCGAGGAGCACAACTCATTTAACCCTTTCGCTGCGTAGCTTAATTTTTAGTTTTTTTTCTTCATAAGTATGCACATTTTAAAAATGTTGAGGCGTAGTTCGACCATAGTCGAACTGCGTCGCATTCCCTTTGACTCATACCGGGATAGATCGGTGACACAATAGGGTTAACATTTTTTTTTCTTGTCTGGACAAACTGTTTCAAAAAAACCACCTGTAGCGAAAAGAATCGTACCTTTCGTTCAAATCATCTCAGCATGACGATTTCGTCAGGATGACTTCTCCCATGTGAATTTTACGCAACGTTAGTCTCGCATTTCCTCTTCTCCCTTCCCCTTCCAAGCGAACTTTCTTCCTTTGCTTCGAGTCGAGAAGGAATGGACTGGGAAAGGGACAGTAAAGCTCAACGATGCGGTTTTTTTCCTCAGAGCCAGGAGGGGAAGTCGGCGAGCTCATTTGCGGTTCCCCCGAAAAAGGCCTTCGTCGATTCCACTCCAAGAAAAATGCATTTTCTGAAGGATAAAGTGGAAATTGATGCGATGGGAATGTCACACCAAATGTTGGTCACCTTCGCAGATCGTAATTCGTTGTGATCTGACGATGAAGTTGACCCAATTCCATTCTTGAACTTTTATAGGCCTATACAGAAGAGACAGACCCGAAAAATGAAATTCCACCTTACCCTCGAAGTGCCAGAAGCAGTACGGTGGCCTATCAACGTCGAATTTATCAACGGTTGGCACTTATAGGGTTAATCAGGTCACGTGATCTCTAACATCTGCAAACGCTGCGAGAAAAAATAAATTATGCAGTTGAAGTTTCATGAATGAATGAGAATGTGACACGAGGTTAAAGTGAAGTGAACGGAGAATAAAAGAAAACGCGACGTATCCCCCCTCTCGGCGCAAGACTTTTCAATTAATCAAAATCTCTCCATGCGATGACCTTCTTTGTTTTCTATTCCGGGAAATGCCTACTTCCTTGCGCAATCCCTAAGGCCAAACTTCCTTCCGAGAAATAAAATTCCCAAAGGCTTCACGTATGTCTAATTTTTTCCTTTTGTGTATGATTTCCCCATCGCAGATGCCTGAGGCGTGTTTGAATTTCCCATCCTTCCGGACTATTCGGGTCTCATTTGCATAGGAAATAAATGCGGTAAAAGAAATCCTTGCTTCGACCTTGAGCCGCATTCTCATGCATCCATCTCGATCTCGCAGACTCCCTCCCCAAGGAAACGATACTGGGAAATATCTCAGGGTCTCGCTTTCTCTTTCTTTTTTTTTAATATTGACAGGTTTCATTTGTATTTATATATTTTTCAAATTTATATTTCTGCTTCTGTAATCGGCCCTTTGCCAAGAATTGCTGCATTCGAATCCTCCCTTGGCCTGACTCAAGCCTGGGTTACGTAATCTCTTATTTTCTTTCCCTCTCAACTTGCCAATCTGCCTTGGATTTTTCCAGGATGACTCAGCCCCGCCTCTATCATTTTTTATAGCCTCGAAATACCAGTACTAGTTTAGGCAAGTGTCTTGGAATCCAGCCCTGCAGCCAGTATTTCTCAACTGGGGGGAGGGGAAGTTGAAAATGTAAAGTATTGTTCTCAGTTTGGTGATGAGGTCACTAATAGGTCATATAACTAAATGGGTCATATACCGTAACTGCCCTTCTCCCTGGGGCGGACATGGAAACTGTTTCATTCTAGTCTCCCCTTCCCTCCCATTCATTCGCAACGAGATGTTGAAATCTTACAGTGAAGGCTAAACCTGCTGCTACGCTTACTGGTATTAAAGAATCGGTGGAGAAACAGGGTGACAACGAAAAATATTTCATAGTTTTCGTCTGCCTGTGCAGCACGATCAAATGAAGGAAAGGAATGTGACAAGATTGGTGAATTTAGAAATTTCATATGGTCAGGGACATTGAATGATGAGGGGAATTTCCAGAATTCCATGTCAAGGATTTCTCAAGTTCATACTGACACGTCATCAGTGGGATCGTTTTCCTTTATCCTCATTCCGAAAAATTTCCCCTGTATCTTAGACATGAATGGGTCTGTTAATGGGTGTTGATGGGTCTGGCATATCTTAACAGATTTTAAACGATGGAATGATCCATCTTTCTCTGGCACGTCTTCAATCGCCTTAGTTGCAAGAGTAATTTTTTTCCGTTATAGGTACTGCGGTGTTGGCGCTGTACATCACTCATCTGACATTCTTTGGTTCCTGCATAGCCATGTTCGGCTATCAAGAGGCCAATAATTTGCACTCCATCACCTTCCAAAAGGTCCTTCCAAAATCCCAAGCAGGTGAGGTTTTATTCTTTTTTATGCCTCTTGAGCAGGAATAAAATATCTTCTTTTTTTTGGAGAGGACCTTGAGAACGTCTTTGATGGATGGAAAGATCGGTGTGGATCGGAAGTGAGGCAAAGTGAAGGAGCTGCACCTTCTTAGTCTTTCTTACTCTGTCTACCTTGACCTTTGACATGGGAACAGCTAGGCGGGGAGTCGATGACTCCCTGTCTTCCTTTCCTCCAGGGCCATTCCTTCATTCATTCAGACTTTCATTCATTAATCTGACCATTGACGAGGAAGTCCTGAGTTGTCTGATTCCCCTCTGTCCTTCCTCGGTCCTTGATGAAACGAGCATATGATGGAGTGTTTTCTTCCTGCTCTTGAGCGGAATGATTGTTTTCATCCTGTTAGATCGGTGGATGGATGTTATAAAAAAAATCTCGGAAACAATGGAAAGTTGGACGATGAAATTTAGCATAGACGTGCTTGCCCCGTATATAGGCAAATGGGACTTCCATTTGAGAAAATATTCAGTGAGAACCGTAGTGAAGTGCTAAAGTGCAGAGGGAGCTCGAGTGCCATGCCATAAATGGATGACATCCCCAACTTTAACCTTTTCACTCACCTCATCTTAATTGGGCACAGGGGTTGCAAATAGTTATACATTTTTTACGCATACTTCGCCCTCATTCGTGAAGCACTTGCCCTGAAGCAAGGTATCCATCCAGACCGAGTGCTTCCCCGACTATTCTGATGAGATTTTGTACAAGCACCTCTCCCACCACTAGGAGGCCGAGCACAGAGTGATTTCAGTTCATTCCATGACTTATTTAAAAGAAATGTAGGGGGTTGGATGTGGTGGCATCACGTGTTCTTTAGGGGTGGGATGTTAAAGGATGATCCATTCAAAGCTGTGGATTAATATAGGAAGGCGAAGTTGGTTGTACCGGGTGTTCTGCGCGGGTGGGGTGTCAAAGGAAGATCCATATAATCCTGAGGACAACAAGGATCATGCTGTCATGAGTTTCTGCAAACACAAACTCGCCCGACTTCTCTCCATCCCTGCAATCAAGGTAAGACACTCTTCCAAGTATTTTATTTCCTTCAAAATTTTCCTACGTTTTTATTCTTCAAATTCATGTTGTCCTGCCAGATGATACTGAGTGGTTGCGATAAATGTACGATAATTACGTAATTTTACCATTCTATTTTTAATTACTTTTTATGTACGCTTGTCTGGAAGTGATTGATTGACTGCGTCTGATGAAAACATATGATTGAGTGACTGACTGTGACGAAATCATAGGCTCTTGTGGTGATGGTGTTCCTGGCGTACTTGGCAATGGCAGCATGGGGAGTGACGAAGACTCGAGAGGGTCTGGAAAGGAAACGACTCTCCCTCGACGATTCTTATTCCGTCGCCTTCTACGAAAAGGAAGAGACCTACTTCCGGGAATTCTCCTATCGAGTTCAGGTAGGCCAAAAAGTCGGGAAGAAACGTGCAAGAGGGGAGGGTGCGCCGTAGCCAGGTGTGTATCAGAGACCTGCGGTATTTAAATCTTGAACCCGTCACCTCAAATTGCTACCCCACCTCGCTCGCACCACTCCTTATGAAATGAATTTTTTAAATGTTTGACTTCCTCCCAGCCTGGGTTGGCTAGAGAAGAAAGGTTGGGCCTGGATCAGAACTGCACAGGCAAGAACGAAAACTTTGCGCTTTTTCGCGCTTTTAAAATGCGATTTTGTAATTTCTTATTTTCATTATATTTTAGTTTCAACATTTTTTCATTAATCATATCACTGTAGTCACTTTATACAGAATTGGACCACTGGGACTTTTCTCAAGGTAACTGTAGGTTGGAAAGTTTGAAAGCATCTTGCTTTCTTACTTGGATGTGTCAGTAACATCTGATAAAATCATGAGATCAGTATGTGTTCATTGGTTGGTTGATGAGGCTGCAATAACACAGAATCCTGACCATCCTTGCTCGTACCTCCCTTACACGTCGCATTGAACGGACTATCTCGCGTGATTTGGATTCAACCCGGCACTCCATCAGGATGCTGAAGGGGAAGCTCTTGGAATCCGTCCAGAGAATTGTTACAGTATTAGCCTTGCTTTGGAATCAGTCATTCATAGCCTCATCCATACTAAGAGAGAGACGGGAAGTGAAAGTGAGGTCACAGACAACGCTGACAAGATCCTTCCGATGTCTGAGAGGGAAGTTCAAGGCCCCCCCTCTCTTTTCATGTAGAAAGGAAACGTTTTCTTGTTTACACTGAACACCCCTCCCCACCACAAGGACGCTCCAAAAAAAAAAAGACTCCAATTTCGCAACTAGAGGGCAATATTGCTTCATAATAACACTGATTCCTCCTTCTGGGAAAAAATATATAGGAAAAAAAGAAGCTATTGGGGAGAGGTTCTTGTCGAATTGGATGAGAAGAAAACAAAATGCCCTTGAGTTGGATTCTTATCTCCGAGGGGACAATCGTGATGAGGAAAACAATGAGCTGTTGAAATTCTGACTTGATCCGGGCCTGAACCGAGGACCCTCTCCTCCCATGTTTGGTAGGAGAGAGTCCCTTTTCTCTTCTTTAAAATTAGGAACTAGAAAGGAACAGTAAAGTATCTATAGACTGAGATTACGTCTGTCGATTTCAGTCTTCTGGGTTCTTCATCCCGATGTGAATTGCCCATGGTATGCTTATAGATCATGCGTACGTCTTCGAGTCGAATCCATCTGGGATCTTTTCAGTCCTAGCATTCGAGGCTAATGTCCTGCCTACGAAGGGAAAGTTATCGGCTGTCTTGAAGGGATAGACACAAATGATCGTGTCCGTTCTCTGAAGAAGCTCTCTTTCATCTTACCGAAGATTGCTTCCCTCGGAAGATATCCGACATGAGAGATCGGTTCTAAAAATTGTTCATGAGCTTATTCCTTTCGTTACTTCTTACTTACACTGTGGTGGAAAACATGTTACTTTAAACTACGTCGTTCGTAACAAAAAAAAATTGCCGCGACTTTATGCTAACCTGATAACCGTAAGTGTAACCTCAGTCGTAGTCATTGATGATGGATGGTGACGATCCAAAAGGGGCAGGAGTGAGGTAGGAAAGAGGAAGGCAGTACTGGTATGTTGTAATCATCTTCAGAGCTCTGTTGGGTGACAGTTCAGGGATGTCAGATGGGGATATTTTAACTGCTACAGAAGATCTTTGTGATGGACAATTCGCCCGTCATGCCATGTCTTACACGTGACGGATGTGGACTCAGGCGATTCAATGGATAACAATTTCCATATCATAGATGGTGTTTTAAATTCATCGTGGAGGCAACTTGATGACATTCCTTTGGAATTATTTTTTGGGACTCTTTTTTCATGCTCAAAGTAGCCACATACTATGCAATTCAGCTGTGCAACATACTCCAATAAAGCGGTATTGGTCGGGATAAAGCATCATCCAACATCTGGCAAACCTGAATTTCCCCCATGATCTGACAGGCCTTCAATCAAAGGTTTATGGCCCAGTTTCAGGCATGAAGCGAAAACTGTTTAAAAATGACTTAAATAAGTATTTGAGGACTCGGGGCCCTAAGAAATGGCTGCCTCATAAATTTTCCGGCTCGTTTTACTCAGAGTAAATCGAATCTACTGCGTAGATTCGATTGCTGTATCTACGCAGTCATGTTCGCACCGTTACAGGAATGCGCTTAAATGTCAGGATGAGGGGTGGAGAATACAATAAAAATTTAATAAGTTGAGTTAGGAAGTTGGGACTACTCTTTCCCGTCCAGATCTAAGGGTTCCTATTCCTGCTCATGTTCTTGCCGAAATCCCGGTGAAAGCCTTTAATGTCAACCTTACTAAACATGTTCGGGGTTGTTTCAGGTGGTGTTCTCGGGTGACATCATGTACTCGGACAATGCGACCCAAGAAGCAATCGAGGAAGTAATGACCCGCATGGAGGCTCTGGAGTTCGTCGGCGACCCCTTATTCACATTCTCCTGGCTCCGCTCCTTCCTCCAGTTCGTGCGGAACAACCAGGAGTACATCGAGATGGACATCTCCACCGAGGAAGCCTTCATCGCCACCCTCAAAGAGGTTGCGGTTCTCTCCTTTCTTCTTTGGTTTGTCTAATTATATCTATGGCTCACGAAGAGAGGGAAGCCGTCTGGGATGTGAATCCTCAAGGACGTTAGCTAAACTCCCGCAGTATCAATGGTATAGGTAATCCAAAACGTATAGCCGGTGACGATATTTATTTGTTCTCTTCACATGCTTGAGGGATGGGAGACTTCTTCAATGGAAAAATGTACATTTGTGTGGAGATTTTATCACATCACTTGGGTTTCATCACCATCCTGAAGTCTTACTATCTTAAATTCTCATCGAGAGCCTTCCATGTCTCAATTCCTGGAATGATTTGATAATTAACGCTACTATTTAAAAAGTCTGGAACTCCCATCTTGTAGATTTAGTACAAGATGGGAGTCAGGCTTTCTCTTCTTAGGAAATGCGTGACATGCAAGCATAGTTTATTATTCCATCCAGAATGGATTCCTGTTTAACCTGGAGTGGTTTTCTTTCTGCCTTGTAGTTTTTCCTGACTGGCGAAGCGAATCCATACGCTCTGGACGTGAAACTCAACGAGGCCGAGGATCGAATTATAGCAGCACGCTTCATCATTCAGGCTGGAAATATGGGGGAGTCGACAAATGATGATCGCATTCTCATGGAACAACTGAGGGATATCATCGACTCCAGTCCCTTCAACATCTCTGCCTATCAGCATTTCTTTGTCTTTTTTGACCAAGTACGTTCATTCGTCCGATGTGACTTGGTCCCACGGAGATTCTAGACGGCAGCTGATTTTCAAATTTCGTTTCTCAACAGTTCATTGAGGTGCGGCCGACAGCCATCAAAGCAATCACGACGGCCGCGATCATCATGATGGTCGTGTCGCTAATCTTCATCCCTCATCCCATGTGTTCCCTATGGGTTGCCTTCTCCATCATCTCCATCGAGACCGGGGTCGTCGGCTACATGGCGCTCTGGAATGTGAATTTGGACTCCATCTCGATGATCAACCTCATCATGTGCATCGGGTTCTCGGTGGACTTCTCGGCTCACATCTCGTACGCTTTCATGTCGGCCAAGGAACAGGACACGAATAAACGAGTCGCCGAGGCTCTTCATCATCTTGGAATGCCAATCCTTCAGGGTTCTATCTCCACGATTCTGGGAATTTTGGCTCTCACTTTCGCCCATTCATACATCTTTGTCACCTTCTTCAAACTCGTCTTCATGGTGATGTTCTTTGGAGCCGTGCATGGACTCTTCCTCCTACCGGTCCTTTTGTCCTTGGTCGGGCGAGGAACATGCAGACGAGACAGGCCAAAGATGGAAGTCGACAATCCATATATGAAGGCGCTGCCACCGGGTATCATGGCTATCACTTCTTACATCCCACCGGGCACAACATTACATCGCTCGGAAGTGGTCCTCAAACCAGCGTCATTGGACCATAAGGCCAACTTCTTGCCCAAAAGGTTGTATAGCGACAATCTGGAGAAGGACATGGGTTTGGGCACATCGGGTGAAGACTCGAGTGAGGGAAGCCTGAGCAAGAGCAACGGGCGAGTGTACACACCCACCCGTCGCTACACTTTCTCCAGCCCTCCCCGTCGCCAGCCTCCAGTCTCCGAAATGTACGATTCCGGGAACGTGAGCGATGAGGACTACGACCGCTATGTATCCCGATCGAGGAGGAAGTTGAACGACAAACAGGGTCGCATCAAGGCTTACCACCACAATCGTGGCTTCGTCTCCGACCAGGAGCACTCTCGCTTATGACCAAAACTCTGATCGCACAGTTCTCCCAAGAATTTTTGCTCAGTCTCTTCGTTTGCCTGCGAATGGGTGGACTCATCACGTGTGGTTGCAAACTCATCGGTCCGCTTGCCAAAGCCAGTTGTCAATGCCTGCATGGTGCCAAGTCAGAGCATATCATTCCTCACGTCACCAAACAATTTCCATCATTCCGATTCGTGTGATCTTCACAGCAGGTCCTAACACATCCTCCCAGTGAACATCCCTGAAACTATTTTTATGTTGGTATAGAAGCTGTTTTTGTTTTCATCGGACTTTAATCACATTCCAGGATTCTGTGCCTTGTCTGTTGAGGTAAAATTTCTTTTTGAGTGTTGCCGATTAACAATGGGGACATCATTCGCGAATCGCCGTTGCGAATGATTTTTTGTATTTATTTCTGACCTGAGACGGGGAGTGGAGGATTCATGGATTTATGTTACCTTGTCTCATGACGTTTGTGGTTTTTTTTTGTATTTTTCTCTCTTGATGGTGTGAGCCAAGCCAGGCGGAGCTGTATACCATATCTAGTCCAGCTGACTTCGTGCAGTGTATCTTTCGTCCATGTTCAGCAGGATCTTTACCGTGCCATTTGCTTGCGTTCGCTTGGATGATGGCGAGCCGATCCACAATGAGGGATGGATTCCGATTTCCAATACGTTTATTTTGAAAAACGAAAAAGATAATGGAAAAGAAATAAAAACAAATTTTCTATTCCTATTCTAGTCTTTTTTGTCGCCTGTCTTCCATCACCAGCCGCTGCTGTGAGACTGTCTGAAAAGATTCAAGAAAGGGGATTCACATATAATAATCATGTCATCTGCTCGATGCACCAATATGTCACAGCGTGAAACCCTCACGCGTCTTGCTCAAAGAAGTATTTCGAACAGTTCTGCTTTGAGAGTAATGACGAGCTCAAGATTATTCTCTTTCATTCAGTCACGGATTTAAGGAGAGGTTGAGATCCCCCCTAAAAAGCCCCCGGCGCAGATAGTGGAAGGAAATCCTTCGAGAGTCACTGCTTCGAATAAAACATTATTTTGCTATGAAAGACCGCGTCCTGCTTTCGCACTTAAAAGAAAAATTGTGCCTTCGGCTGATCGCGTTCAATCGTTGATGACCTGCAATTGAGATATCTGTGCCCTCTTATCTCGTCTCCCTTGAAGCGAAACCCAAAACATTTTTTTTTTACTGCTCTCGAATCTTTCGTGCATCCTGAATAGAAGCAAAAAGAAAAAACTCTTTCGTGGGAACGATGAGATTCTTCTTTCTTCTTACACGCTTCCTTTTTGCTCCCTTCGCACCAACCCTCTTCCGCGAGCGATTGAATTATCTACAGTGTAGGTCAAGGTCTTTGAACTCCTTGAAAAAAAAAAGGAAGGGGATCGTGCTGGAATGACGCGAGCGGCAGGGGAGAGATCTAATTCATTGCGTCTATAAACCCCCAACCAGATTCCCCATCCTCTGCTTTCGTCACTGGGGAAATCCCTCTGACGTCATCACTTCACGCGACTGTTCAGGGTTTTCCAGATCGGCAATCCGC
>CAJPEV010002341.1:0-37785 GCA_905338385.1 Darwinula stevensoni | reverse complement strand
GTCAGACGGCGTCATCTGCGAGAATCGGGGTGTGTCGTTGACGGTGCTTAGATGTTGCGGGTGAGTTGTCGCAGGGACGCCGTCGCTTCATCCCGGGGAAAGGGTTGTGGGATTTTCCAACTGGGTTTTTGATTGCATTCGAGGGAAGAAAAATCTTCCTATTTTATTTTCGGTAAAAAATGATCATTCGGGAAAACTGGAATCTCGCGGACGTAGTTCTTTGAACTCGCTCTTTGAACATGAAATTAAGTAAACAAGAAACAACGACCGCGACGAGTTTGGGGAATCCGGCATCCCTGTCGCGGGATCCCGGCCCCACAGGAAGCGCACAGGGCTGTGTCGCTTCAGTGGTGAAGAAGGACCAATGTCGTGTGGGACAAGAATTGCAAGGAATCCAGAGAACTGTATGCACACTTGCGGTCTGGGAAATGGGTGAGAGATGGAAAAGACTCGTCACGGATTAATAGGAAGCTTTTCCCAATCAAAGCGAGCTGCTTTCATGTATTTCCACCCATTCTTAGTCTCCATGGTGAGATATGGGGAGTTCAGAATGAAAAAGGGAATGAACACAAAAAACGACCGATATATCCACTATTTTCCCATAATACCTACGACACTGGCACATAATTATCAGGAATCTCAGACGAAACATAAATAATCATTTTGCCCATGCATGGGAAGCCTGGAAGGACAACTTGGCTCCCTCGAGTTCAGCGTTTTCTATTACCACGCTGACGACGTTATCGTCTCGGCATTCTTTCCTCCACTGAGAACTGTGGCGCCGCTGCTCTGATCGTTTGTAGGGTTCGCTGCCTATACTTTTGCTGTGCTGTTCTTCGGTGTCACCATCCACAGTGCGACAAGTAATGCGTGACCTGAATTCCTTGATTCGTCGGTTTTCGGCGTGGTATTCTCCACATCATCCCACGAAATTAAATTCTCACAGGACGAATGGCAACTATGTCCCGGAGAACGGCAAAAACTACAACTGCTTCCCAGAGAAGATCTCCTGGCGAGCTGCTAAAGGAAACGATACGGATCGACAAGGACTTGGACGATCACAATGGTCTTGCGACGGACATCTCCGAGTGTTTCAAAGNCAACTATGTCCCGGAGAACGGCAAAAACTACAACTGCTTTCCAGAGAAGATCTCCTGGCGAGCTGCTAAAGGAAACGATACGGATCGACAAGGACTTGGACGATCACAATGGTCTTGCGACGGACATCTCCGAGTGTTTCAAAGCGGGAGCCTCCTGGTGCGACGTCGTCATTATCATTCAAAGCGAGGAATTCTATTCCTGCTGGGGGATCCTCGCCTCCGTCTCCCCCTACTTCCGCCAAATGTTCTTCACTGACTTTAAGGACTTCTCTCAGAGGGAGATCAGGCCGAAAGGCTTCACCACAAAGGGATTCAAGCCGGTTTGGGATTACATCCACGGGACGAGGATGGAAGTGGAAGGGGAGGAAGGGGCATTGGCCGCTCTTCGAGATGCCCATTTCCTTGGTCTCAAACGCCTTGGCAACAAAATGATCAAAACTGTCCAGTTATTTCTATAATCCTGACAATGCCTTCCGTGTCTTAAAAACTGCGGAGGAGTACAACTGCAAGGATTTCCAAGCAGCAGCTATTGACTTCGTTTCAATTCGTTTCAACAAGGTCATTCACGCAGAAAACTTCCTTAAGATCTCCTTCGAGACATTGGCATCTTTTTTAGACCGAGATGAGTTAGAAGTCTCTTCCAAGCGGGAGCTTTACGAAGCGACAAGCAAATCACGAGAAAAGTCGGAAGCGTTAGTTTGCCAGGTCTTCTCGAGAAAATCCGGCTTCCTCTTTTGCCCTATGGATATCTGACGTCGGTAGTCCTCAAGGACGTCATGATTCGAGAGGATTCGAGTTTGTCGTGAATGCGATTGACAACCACATTCCGAAACTTTGTCGCAACGTCCCCAAAGACAGAACCAGATCACGTGGTTTACTTTCAAACAAGTTTTGGTGCCTGGTGAAGAAAGGCGTAGGAGCAGGAGCTCGGCGAATTCTTCCCATTCGGACGTGCGAAAATCCAAGCGCTCGTGTTTCTTCCATGTCTCCTTGGTAGGCCCACCGACGACATGAAGGCAGGAGTCCTGAGAGCACGCTCCTACACCGTACCTTTCTTACCAATATCTGTGAAACCGTACCAATATCTGTGGAAAAAGTACAAGTTTTTTCTCGCCTTCGAAAATGCGTTCTGCAAGGATTACGTGACGAAGAAGTTCTTTGACGCTTTCGGTTTCCCGTGGGTGCCGATCGCCTTCGGCGGCGCGAATTACTCGTCCGTGGCTCCGCTGAATTCTTGCATCGACGTGAGGGACTTTCATTCCGTTCGGAGCCTGGCGCAGCACTGGGGACATCTACATAGTAACGAAACCGCCTACCTAGAGGACTTCCGCTGGAAGTCGCACTACGTCCTGATAACCGATAAATCGCGGCGGACATCGGCTGCCGCTTTTGCTCGCGGTTCCACGCGACGTAGCGGGCGGAACCGCCGCTCGACCTCGGTGCCTTCTCGAAGGATAGGCGCTGCTTCTTCCCTACTTCAAACCGAGGATTTCTTTGTCAAAGATTTTCCATTCAAGGAAAAAAAAATTTCACGAAATCCCCTAAAGAAAAACAACAAAATTTAAAGCATTTCATTTGATTCCACCTCGAGAAAGAACAGTTCCAAACTTGTACCAATTATTTTTTATTTACGGTAAAAGTATTATCATCGCGAGGAATTGAATCCATAAATCCAACAATTTATTGGATTTTAATAAAATCTTACAACGTTGATGCCACATGGCACCGACGTCAAAGGGAGTCAACAGACATTCCCGAAACGAGTGACCCCCAGATTACAACATCTGATCTGAAGAAGGCGCTCAAACAAACAGCAAACTGGAAGAGCCCCGGACACAACCGTCTTCCGAACTTCTGGCTGAAGCAGTTAACATCGCTACATGAACAACTCACCAGAGAAATAAATGCAGAAAGTAGTGAAGAGCCCCTCGGAGATGCCGGATTGGCACACCGCAGAAGTCACCTACCTACTGCCGAAAAAAGCCGAAACCGAGCTACCTCGGAATTACAGGCCCATCACCTGGCTGCCAACCGTCTACAAAGTGCTGTCTTCCATCCTAGCTGCACGAATCGAACGACACATCTCTGACAACAACATCATGTCGGAGGAGCAAAAGGGTTGTCGGAAAGGATCGTACGGCTGCAAGGAACAACTCTTACTCAACCGTACGGTCATGAATGATGCCAGAATCAGGAAGAAGAACCTCTCGATGGCATAGATCGACTACCAGGAGGCATACGACTCGGTGCTCCATTCATGGATCATCGAGTGCCTCAGGATGTACAACATCAACCCTGTAGTGGTCGACTTCCTCCAACAGACCATGCCACGCTGGAAGACGGTCATGTCCCTCAAGGGACAGGACACCACCCTGACAACCCGCGAGATTTCCATCAAACGCGGGATCTTCCAGGGAGACACGCTGTCTCCTCTCCTCTTCTGTCTGGCTCTCAACCCACTCAGTACCGAATTGCTCGGACTGACTGTAGTTACTACGTAGGAAAGGGAAAGAATGCAGACCATCGCATGAACCACCTTCTCTACATGGACGACCTGAAACTCTACGCCTCCAACGAGAAACAGCTCGAAAACCTACTCAACGCCGTCAGCATCTTCTCAGAAGACATTGCATGAAATTCGGACTCGACAAATGCGCGAAGCTCTCTGTCCGCCGCGGAATCCTCACCCCTATGGGAGATATCACCACCACCAAGGGCGAACAACTCCGAGAGCTTACGGCCCCTGACGCCTATAAA
The DNA here is from genome assembly GCA_905338385.1 of Darwinula stevensoni. Classification (NCBI taxonomy): domain Eukaryota; kingdom Metazoa; phylum Arthropoda; class Ostracoda; order Podocopida; family Darwinulidae; genus Darwinula; species Darwinula stevensoni. The sequence continues at coordinate 33,928 of CAJPEV010002341.1, read as the reverse complement.
TACCTCGGTGTGGAAGAGAACTCTTCCGTGGCTGTCAAGCGCACGAAGCACAGACTGACGACCGAATACAAACGCAGAGTCCGCCTCGTACTAAAGACCGAGCTGTCCGGCAAAAATAAGATCTCTGCCCTCAACAGCCTTGCCACCCCTTGAAGACCAGGGAGAAGCTGGAGAAATACTCCAAGCTGAAAGTGGAAGTAGAACAGTTGTGCGGAATGAAGACCACCATCGTTCCGATCATCATCGGCACGACTGGCATCGTCCTGAAAGACCTCAAGGGACATGTCAGGAAGCTGGAGTGTGAAATCTCAATCGATATCCTCCAGCGTACAGCAATCTTGGGCACGGCCAAAATCCTCCGCCGTGTCCTTCAGAATTAGACGAGTATGAGGTCTATGATGTGGTTCATCCCCCTCATATCTCCAACACCGGCAGTCGCCGTGGAAGGATTTATTTTATGTATTTTATATAATTATAAATTACCTATTGTAAATGGTATTTTGCTGGAATGGTATAATATAGGAATGCGGGAAAATTCTGAAAATTTTTCAGAATTGTTAATTTGGGGGCTCATCCTAAGTTTAAAGTTAAAAATATTTGTCCGTATGCAACTTTGATTACATTTTACCAAATTGATATTGTATGGTAATTCTTAACATTCGCACGTTATTCCAAGAGATTTGACACCTTGATCAAGGATCTAGCATGAGTAGTTTTTGAGTTACAGGGCTTTGAAAATCGGAGTTAAGAAGGTATCCCTAAATTTTGAGCACCCTGTAGCTTTTGATCTACCAATGCGATGAAGCTGAAATTTGGTCCTTCCTGGTTTCGTCGAATAACAATGTAAAAAATAACATTTTATGAAAAACAGAGTGGGTCAGGCGTATATTTGTGAACATTTTTCGTGATGCGTTCTGGAATAACCCAGTTTTTTTTCTTATTGCAATAGAAATAAAAGCGTCATTCCATTGGTAAATGGTAGCCGCGCGTCTGAAATTTAATTTTCGTACGTGTTCTATTTCTAATATGTTCATTTTTATCTCTGTTAAAAGAAAACACCCCATTTCATAATAGGGAGCTACTGTACTATCACCTGTATGTTATGTTTTAATTAAATAATTATTAATTTTTATTAAATATAAATTTGGTATTACGCATAAGTATTCAAAAGCTTCTCCTCCTGTGGTGTAAAACATTTTTTGATGACTTCTGGTGAACTGAAGTTCATTTTAGCAATAATTAAGGGGATGACCTATCGTATCCCAGATACTGACCCATGGTGCCTGACCCATACTGCCCCAATTTAAACGATTTTATTTCACCATATATCTATAGTATATAGACTATAAACCTATATTCCGTAGACAATATATCTATACAATGCGGGCCTTCGCGATTATATATCATGCAAGAATCTCTGTGGCATGAATATGAATGGAGATCTGCGCGTGTAAACACGAGAAGAGCCGCCAGAATACGAGGTGAAAGCGATAGGAATGTTAAGGGCGTTGGGCCCCGTGACGGCGGGGGCCGAGTCCTCCCTCCTCTGCCTCGTCCGCGCGCGCGCGGTGACATCTCGTTCGGCCTACGCCGGGGGTGGCCTTCGCGGGGTGGATGGCGGCGGGTGGTGGATGGCGGTGGTTGGCAGACAGGGTTGCGCGATGCGGAAGCCTTTCTTTCGGGCGTTGAACGCGCGTATATCCTCCGTTAGCCTTGGTACCAGCTTATTTATCGTGCGCGGGTACGCATCAACAATCGGATGGTTCAGACGCGTGAAGAGGCTGCGAAACGCCTCACTCCGCCTCGTTCCGCCTCATATCGCCTCTCGTACTTCGTGCACCCCATTTGGTGACACTTTCCTTCCCTTTCTTTGGCGAAACAGGTTTTTCTACATTTTTACCTGTTTTCGACTTTCGGAAGAATTCTGACGAGTTCTGAAAATGGTCGCGGAATCGCGAATGCAGTCGCGGAATGAGGCCAAATTTTTAAATAGATTTTGTTCACTTACTTTATTAGTGAAAGAACTATGGCAATTAACCAATCAGCTGATTCCGGTCTTGGCATAGTCAAAATTCTTCGTCACACTATGTAAAAGACGTATTGAAGTGCTATTATATGCATATTGTCTTCAACAGACATTGTATTATTATAGAGTATGTCTTTAATAATAATAATAATATAATACAATGCAATTATTGTAATGTATTATTATTAAAGACAAATTACTGCTACCTCAGTAACCCTAAAATATAGTGATGACATTTTCAGGAAGTGATATGCATAAAACAGACCATCATCACCGCGTACATTTTCACTCGCGTCATACAAAGACATGGACAACGTTATAGTTCGTGAGATATTTCAAGAAGAAATATGCATAAATCCAGTCTTCATCATCGCGTATCTTTTCGTCCAAGCCATAGTCCATAGTAATGCAAACGTCAGATCCGCATTCGAATGCACCGTTTCCTACTCGCATCACTGTGCAGCTGTTCCTGCAATATTTTTCCTTGTACTGAAGAGCTTCTTGGTCGAGACAATAAACTGCTTCGTTTCTGGCTGTTTTGCATTCTAATGGCGCATTGTCCTGTGTTTTTTCACATGCAGTGATGCATGGAAACTGAGGAGTGGGTGAGATGCTCTTCCGATAGATTGGTGTAACTTGTTCTTCATAATTACCAGCTACCGTGCATTGGAATCTATCCCGAAAATCGGGATGTTCCCTATTGAACTTTGCATAAACCGGGCCAATGCATTTCTCTCCCTTCACTGTAGACTGAGGTTCAATATTTGGAGAACAGTAGGTCCAATCTGCACTATTAGGAAGATCGACTTTACACCACCAATAGTTTTCCCCCGTATTCTGGCACTCAGACTCGCAGATACCAAAGCCAAACAATCTATGGCTATAGCATATAGCCATAGAAAGTTTTGCAGACGGCCATCGAAGCTGAATGGGGCTCTCCCTAAGGTTACGTGAACAATAGTCCCATGAGGTTTCTGTTCTACACCAATAATATGAGCCGGAAAATGTGCATGCAGTTCGACATTCTTCCCCATATCGTGTCTTCTGCTTGGGGTCTGGTGGAGAGCAATAATCCCAGCTATAAGTCTCTTGGCCACACCACCAATAGCCAGAATCTTCCTTTGTGCAAGGTGAGAGACACGGATATCCATAAATGGTCGAGGGATAGTCGAGATTTTTGTCAACATAGGGCCCCAGAAGTGGCAATGAAGTCTTGTTGAGGAAAACATTAAGTGGTTCGTACAAATTTTTCTCTATAACCTTCTTCACCCTTCTTCGTACTCCAATTGCCAATCGAAAATAGTAAGGTATGTCCAGACTCATCCAATAGTTGAAATTGGTCCACAGAAACGTTTTCCCCGCTTCTCGTGTATTTGTAGTAAATTGATCATGAGCGATATAACGTGTTACAGGTTGCGCATGCCAAGCGAATCCACCTCTTTCACTTTTATATTTGATGAACTCCAGTCTCTTTTCGAGTGCCAATTCCATCGTTTCAAGAGCTGCTTTGTGAGTGGCATTGAGAAAATCAATTCTTTCGTCGAGGTTTGTCTGGAGGGCCCCATCGTCTTGAGTATCATTCCAGCGAAGGACATTTTCCACTTCGTAGGAGACCGCCATGTACATTTGGGTGAATGGGGCCATGCATATTATGTAACTCTCATTGAACCCGACTGAGTTTCTGAAATTGTGTGGAAAAAACAAATCCTTTTCTTCCATCATTTTCTCTCTCAGCTGAATGAGTTTCTCCAGGTATTTATGCGGTTCGTTTTTCAAGGTCCTCTTCTGAATGCCAACCATCTTATTCTTGTAGATGAGTATTTTCGTATAAAGAAAGTCATGGTAGAAGTTGGTTACACCTTTCATCACTTCTGCTTGGACCTCCGTCTTGATTTGGTCAAAGATTGATCCCTCGCTGCCGCCCCGGAAAAACAGGTCAATGACATTGGACAGCAAATACCCAGCAGGAAACTTCAAGCCAATGAGGTTGAAAATAAACCCTTGTGCAAATGTTTTCCAATCGTCAGCGTTTGGACCGTTGACCAGCCCCCGTGCTTTTCGAGATCGCTGATCCTGGAAAGTGAGGGTGTCATTTGGATTCCCCAGAGAAAGGCAGAGTCTGACAGACGTCAGAACAATCAACTGACGGAACCAAAAGTTCATATCTGCAACAACAAGCAAGCTTCAAGTTAAATCGTTTGCATCCCACATATTTGTGAAATTTTCTGAATATAATTCCAAAGTATAAATATATGATGTCACAAGTGAGACAGCAATAAAAGGTTTTCTGAGGGAAAGCTCTATCTGACTTCTACAGTATTTTCAATTTCTCATTAATCTACGTCTAATCATGTGTCAATTAGGATTGAGTGAGTCAATTAGGATCATGAGAAAAAATCCTTAGGCTTATTAATGTAGTCATTAAGGTGTACTCTGGCATACTGAAGAATATGCTATTGTATATCAATGCTACTTAATTAAAAATAAATAAACTCATCATTCTTAGAAAAAAAAACTCAAATTACCAGCCTTCATGAATTTCGTGATATTCAAAGGAAAGTTTAATGTATGACTAGGACTAGATTGTTGAAGAGATTTTCAGAGGAAAATATGGGAAGATAAAGGTTTACTTAATGTGCGAGACTGAGTATTTTCCCAGACGATTATGCATATATTTTGTTCAACATGTAGAGATACATGTTAAAAGTCCTGGAAATTTCGACAGCCTAGGCCTAGGTGTTAGGTTTAATTCAGCCTAACTGCCATTAGTCTATCTGATATCATTTACTGACCCGTATTTTGGTACTTATTCTGTTCTGCAGAGAAAAAATCAAAACGGAAAGCTGTAGAAGAGGAGTACATTCCAGAAGATGACTTAGGTGATTTAGGGGATGAGGGTGAGTATTTTCATTTATCCCGAAGAACATGGAATCCAAAGGCAGCGAAAATGTCACATTTTAAATAGTGAAGATGAAAATAAATGCGTAAACTACAAAATTTAAAATAAATTACGAAGAATAAAAAATTAAAATGAAATTTCAAGCAACAAAAGTTAAATTTGAAATAATTAAACATTAAAACTTCTGAAGATCCATGGTAGAGTCCTCCGCACCACACATCCGACCACCACCGGAGCTCGCCTCAAACTAACACTGAAAGGAATGTGTCATTCCATCTCCCCCCCCCCCTTCATATCTGCGATTCATCTAGCTTTGGGCCCGTCGTCTCAAGGCCTTCCAACCTCCTTCTTCGGCGCAGAAACTCCCTTTCCCATAGGACATAAACTGGAGGATTAAAACACTGCTGGTTCATCCATCAATCATCCCAATGAGGCAATTGCTCCGGAAGCTCGGTTCCCCTTCGCTCCTGCAGAAAGCAATCTCAACGCACGGACATCGCAAACGCAAAGCAAATAGATACGAGAAGTGCAGAGCGGAACAAAGTGCAAATTCTGAACGCAACAAAAATTCGACTGAAACTTTTAATTCGTCAAAGTGGATGCCCCTTGACGCATCTTCGGAATTCTGCAACGTGGAAAATCTGTGCTGACGTTCCGCGCGATTCGCGGAGCGACACGAACGCGAAATTCGGTTTGTCGAGCGGACTGAATAGCGTCCATTAAAGTTCAGCGATTCCGAAGGCGTGGAAGTACTTGGACCAGGAAGCACGACTTGTGACGTCCGCAGGGACGTCACAAGATTAGGTTTTAGCCATAAGGGAGGCTAATGGGGCGTCGGAGTGATCCCAGAAGAACGCGTAAGTCAATGAGCAATAAGGAATACTCAATCTTTAATGAGCACCAGACTTATCAAGGGTAGAGGTGTCTACTCTGTAGGGGAGAGTGGGGCACCATGGGTCGCATCTTTTTTTGAGCCTATAACTCAGCCATTTTTATTCCTTTGAAGCAAGGGAAGGTCATGGGTGTAAGTACTCAAAGCACCTGCACGATTATGTTTTTCAAATTTGTCAACCTATAAGTGTCGTGAAATAACGTCGTTTAAATTGGGGCAGTATGGGTCAGGCACGAGGCACCATGGGTCAGTATCTGGGGTACGATAGGTCATCCCCTTAATTATTGCTAAAATGAACTTCAGTTCACCCGAAATCATCAAAAATGTTTTACACCACAGGAGGAGAAGCTTTTGAATACTTATGCGTAATACCAAATTTGGTATTACGCATAAGTATTCAAATATACGGACTTCGGGTGAACTGAAGTTCATTTTAGCAATAATTAAGGGGATGACCTATCGTACCCCAGATACTGACCCATGGTGCCTCGTGCCTGACCCATACTGCCCCAAATTTAAACTGAACAAAATACGGGTCAGTAAATGATATCAGATAGACTAATGGCAGTTAGGCTGAATTAAACCTAACACCTCGGCCTTGGCTGTCGAAATTTCCAGGACTTTTAACATAAACTTGTGTCGAAGGCACAAGTGATGCCTTCAGTGGTGATTGGGAGGCAGAGGAAGATAACCTGCACTGTCGCAGAGGAAATTCGTCTCCAGAATTTGACAAATTCTGGCCAGTGAACTCCCAAAGCCCGCGGTCGCTGTGAAATGTGTTCGTCCAAGAAAATTGAGTCGCGACCCAATTCGAAATGGTGCACATGCTAAGGATTCTTGTGTTGCAGTAAAAAAAAAAAATACTTTTGAGACTACTTCAAATAGGACAAATAGAAAAGGACCGATAGTCTAAGGAGGAATATTTGTTTTGTGACAATGAGGCAAATAAACCAATTCAGTGCAAGTGCTCCATAACAGTGTAAGAGTTTCTTACTGTGGAGTCCTGATGGAATCGCGATTTTTTCCACCATTCCAATACACGTAACGACTAAATAGTGTCTATGAGTCACTTGGCGCGAAAATATCATAAATATAGTGAAGGAATAATGCACAGGACTGAAAGGGTTAAACATGAGTAAACCACAATACATTAACTGTCTAGATCTGTTTCCCGTCTATAATCGAAATAGAGTCTAAAAACAAAGTTTCTATCAAAACGCATGGTGAAACTTCGCCTACAGTGTGGAGTATTATTAAACCGGATCAACCCAGTCTGTCTAATGACTCTAATTAGGAACTCTCATTACCCTTTCACTGTTCTGCAAACAAATATTTGCCAGCCTTCTATTATACTAACTGGGCCTGTTTACTTGAAAACATTGGTTTCTGTCTGAAATGTCGTATGAAAAAAGTATTGCAGACAGACCTACCAAGTTTTTGAACTGATGTCGCCGACACGATGGAGATTGTTCTTGGCTTTGGTGGTGTTGCCCGAAGTGGAATATTTCCCTAATCTTTTCACTGGAACGTTTTTTCCCTCCCTCTTTTCAGTGTGGGCACATGTGCAGTTGCCATATGCATATATGTGCATGTTCTGTTCTGTTCTGTTACATTTCTTAGTCGGGCGGAGTTTGGTTCATTTTTCATGTAAGCAATTCAGTTTGTAAGCCAGAAATATCGAAGTGTAAAAACATGTTAACACTTCATATTCCCTCGTAGGCATGAACAACATCCATCCTTTTGTTATAAACACAACTTTGGGGTTGGTTATGGACTGCTGTGGTCAATCATACCGGTCCGAGCTACAGATGCATCGCAAAAATTGGAAAGCAGATATACCTCTCTTCCCTTCGCAATGCTAACAAGTCATCACAAGTTCGAATTTCTACTTCGCCTCACATGAATTTCATGAACTTACTTTTCAGGTCCTCTTGCATATGTTTTCTGCCTGCTCATACTGTGTGAAAGTTGTTATATCCGAATGACTAGTATAACGAAAGGATGTGGGCTGCTGCGAAAACAGTCCAGATGTGGGCTCCTGCGAAAACAGTCCATAGACAACTTGCGACCGTTTCGTAATCCATCAGATTCCACGAAGTCTAAAGCAGCTTTCTTCATCACAGGGAGTTATTGTGGGTCAGCTGTCTTCTCTGTGTATACATTGAAATTTACCCTCATCAGATTCGCCTAGTTCATAGGGGTTACCCCCCTTTGGCAGCTTTGTCTTAGATGCATTACTTCGAGTGCAACTGGCACTCATAATACCAATCTACTCGTTTGTAGATGAATTTTACAAAGATTTACATAATTGGCGGAATTTGGTTTTTAATTTCAACCCCATTTTCCTTACCTTATGACTTCCTGAGTGGAACAACGAACTTAGTATTGAGGCTGATCCAATGCAGTACAATGGAGTAGAAGGGAAGGAAAACGAAGAAAGTTCGGGTGAACAAAATTTCTTTATTCATTATTTCTGTTATTTATTATTTCTATTATTCATTATTTCTATTATTCATTATTTCTATTATTCATTATTTCTATTACTCATTATTTATTTATCATAGTAGGGAGAGGCAGGATTAATTGAACAAGAATAATTGGGGCAAGGAATAATCTATTTTTTACTTTCTTATTTTTGTAAGCGATGATTCATTCTTGAAACCGGAAAGGATACTAGGTTAGGTAATTCAACCCAAGAGAACGAGGGACTTTAAATCATTTGACAAAATGAATTTAAATGTTTCAGGTCATACTTCTTCACGACTTTCCAACTGGATCCATCAAAGAATTCCACAGAGGGACTGGTCTGTCCTCCCAGAGCATATAGCCTTCCATCATAGGATAGGAGATCGTGTAAATAGCGTTCTTTCTCCATGCTTGGGCATACTCGCCAGGCATTTCCACGTCCATCATATGTAAAAACCTTTTTACTTATTTCTGAGATATCTATCTCATTCCCAGAGCTCCCAGGCAAAATAGAACAGCCTCCAGAAAGAACAATGCCACGTTCTTGCGGTATAACAGCAGGGAAGACACAAACTAGTGGAATGTCTGCCAACGTCTCCCATCTGGAAGTACGGAGATCCAATCGTTCGTGTTTCCTCATCCCTCCCTTTTTAGTTGCTCCGCCAATGACATGAAGACAGGAGTCGAGAAAACATGATCCTGGCCCGAAACGATCGAATTTCATGTCGCTCAACCGCGCCCACTCTCCTAAATCCACGTTGAAGCGAAATACCGACTTCAAAGTTTTACCTTTCTCGTCTCTCCCCCCACAGGAGAGAAACGACTCAGGAGAGGTACCAGTTACAATGCTCCAAACAACATTCTCGGGAGGAATGGGGCCTTCCTCCCATATCTCCTTGTCCATATCGTAGATCTTCATCTCACCTAACCCTGTCACGTATAGTCGCCGGTTGATTGCTACAAAGGCTCGGATAAAACCGTCGACGAATGGATAGTCGGTGATTTCGTCCAAGTTCCAAGTATTCAGGCAGCCGCGATAGATCTTATTCACGCTGTTCTTCTCCCCAAAACACCAAAATTTACTCAAAAGCGAAGTACGTGACGTGATTTTGTGTTCGGGGAAGGTGGGACGGAGTTCGGGAACATGGTAATCCCTCGCATCTGTCACAATATCCAAGCATCTGGCGTCTCCGCGAATAGAAGGGTCCTTCATAACAACCGACCTAAGATATTCGTATGGGAGGAGGGGCAGCCGGATCTTCTCGAGTAGATCAGGCAAATGATGTTGCCGGCTTCCATCGTGATTCAACCATTTCTTCGTCGCTTCGTAAACTTCCTTCTCAGAGGAGATTTCCAATTTATCTCGGTCCAAAAACGACGTCAGAGTTTCGTAAGAGATACCCAGAAAGTCCTTCGTGTTGATGACCTCATCGAATCGCTTGGAGATAAGGCTCAGGGCAGCTTCTTTCAAGCCCTTACAGTCATATTCTCCAGCAGTTTTAAGAATATGGATGGCATTGTCAGGATTGAGAAACGCCTGGATGGTCTTGCTAATTTTGTTGCAGAGACGTTTGAGACCGAGGAAGTGAGCATCCCGAAGAGTGGCCAATGCCCCTTCTTCTCCTTCCACTTCCATCCTCGTCCCATGGATGTAATCCCATACAGGTTTAAATCCGATCGTGGTGAACCCTTCCAGTCTGATCTCCCTCTGGGAAGAGTCCTTGAAGTCGGTAGAAAACATTTGGCGGAAGTAGGGGGAGACGGAGGCGAGAATCCCTTTGCAGGAATAGAATTTCTCGCCTTGGATGAGAATGATGACGTCGCACCAGCTGGGTCCTGTTCTGAAACACACTGATATGTCCATCGCAAGGCCATTGTGATCAGTTAAATCTTTTTCTATCACTATTTTCTTCTTCGCCGCTACTGGAATTAAAGGCCTTCTAGGAGGCAGGCGAGGCAGGGAACGCCTTATATGAAGCGCGGGAGGCGGTCTCTTCATCGTGGCCATTGGCTCTTTCAGGATGGACCGCACCAGTTGATGCAACTTATATAGCGTCGAAGTATTAGAAAATACAGTGACTAGACCTTTTCTTCCTGTGGTGCACTGAATGGAATGGCACTGAAAACAACCATTGCAGAAGTTCAGACAGAATAGTGGAACAAACTTGTAAGTCAGCGCTTGGCCGGGAATGATTTGGAGGAAGGAATGTGAGAGATAACGCAGTCACCGTGGTAACAGATATCATGTGTCCCTCGTACTCGGGGTGCAAGATCAGTCATGAAAATCATATCTGCTCACGCAAAATTTCCAAATATGGCTGGTATAGACACGAACACGTGCTTTGGATGGTGTGTAGTCATAGGAATCAAATTTCATTTCCACGTCAGCCAAAACCTGTAAACCTTTTTGGAAGAACGACAAACGCACGAGAGCCACCATCTCCCACGTGACATTACCAAAGCCATCCTCATGAAAGCCTTAGTTTCCTCCCTCAGCATAATCAGCACCTGGAGGGAACATGTTGAGTTCATTGAGCTTGTAAAGCTTGTAAATGTGAACCACGTCAGTCAGCTTAAGCACGAAATTGAGTACTCTCACTCTACTCTCAGAATCTCCTCACATTCAATGCCCATGATGGCATTGGATTGTAAGGAGATGTTTTGATCGACTAGCGCCTGGTATCCCTCCTGGTATTTATCAACAGAACCATCGTCTGGGGGAAAAGTAACACTAGAACGACATTCTCATATATGCTTTTTTTACCCATCCACATAAGGAGGGGCACTGGGACGGATCGTCTCAGCATATGGTTTAGCAAGGAATAGACTTGTAGGCCTCGCGCTGAAGTCTAAGATAGCAGATCTTCAAGTCAGGTCGGTCGAAGGGTCAACTCGACGCAGATGGGGTAAATCACGCCCTAGGAACCTATTCCTTAACCCTTTCATGGCGTACGATCATTATAAGGATCGTATCTTTTGAGATTGGTAACTGTCAGCGTTGCCTTTGCTCAATGCAATTGATGTCACATTTTGACCTAAGAAGAATGGTCAATAATAATAATGGTCAAATAGGAAGAAATGCATGTCGTGGATCGGGAGTTTAATGCCTGCAGCGAAGCAACTTTTACGCGATTTTATACAAGAAAAGAGATAATTATCCGAACACAATTCAATAATTCTACATTTCCCAAATTTTCAATAGTAAATCCTGCAACCTTGGCAATAATAGCCAGAGGGAGAAGTCAAAATATACAAGCTGATAGCATAAGAAGTAATAATGTTTAGAGACATGCAGATCAGAGGCATTCATGAGTTGTCTCAGTAAAATGATTGGAATGAAATTAACAAATCCTGCTCTGATTTACCCAATAATGACAAGGATGCATCTTATGGCAAGGTTTCATCTCATGGCAAGGTTTCATCTCATGGCAAGGTTTCCTGGTTGGCATAGTGAATACTTCACTTGCCCCTGGGCTGTGAGGTAAAAACAAAGCTGTTTAAAGTTTGCATTGTAAAATAAGCTATGCTGCCAGAGCTTATAAATTATTTTCTGAAAATGTCTTGGAAGATCATGCTTTCTTCAATGAATATTATTTCTGAATTTGAACGTGACGTTCCTTCAGTCAGTTGTGACCGTTATGAAGTTATTTTCTCATCATCATCCACCTGACCATAATCATGCTGGATGGATTGCTGTTTTGCCCACCGTTTCCGCTCTTCGTTTTCCTCCACTCGAGCCAGCTTCATCATCACCCTGTACTTTATCTTTCCTTCCGTGTTTTGACTCTCTAGAATGTTATTTCTAACCTCTAGCATCTTCTGTACGTTCCTGAGCATGCCCTCTGTCACTGGAATGGCCATTCTATCATAGAGTTCATGGAGCCAAAAGTACTGGCTTCCATATACTTCAGATGCCCAATTGGTCATGCTCTGTAAAACGGCAAGGTTTGTCGAAACGCAGTAATGTGAGCGCTCTAACTGCACAGACTTCGAACGGTAGCGAATATACACGTTACGAGCTGCTTCGGGTAAGTTACTATGACCTTTACCGATTTCACGGTGAATGTATTGATCACATTCATCCCTACGACGGAGTCACTCAATCTGGTAGAGGGCAAGATGGAGAGGACACGTGAGAGTCATGGAATAAGTGTAAGGTAAGTGTAAGGTAAGGGTAAGGGTAAGGTAAGTGTAAGGTAAGGTAAGTGTAAGGTAAGGTAAGTGTAAGGTAAGGTAAGTGTAAGGTAAGGTAAGTGTAAGGTAAGGTAAGTGTAAGGTAAGGTAAGTGTAAGTGTAAGTCTTCTGCAATGGGACAAGCCATCATCCTCCTTACACTTCCCACAACCACACACTTCCTGAGGATGGAATCGGCAAGTCCGTAACTCTCCCTCCTCGATCCAAACATGTTTATTACGAAGGTGATGCAAAGAGAGATCCCGCAAGTTGCGCCGGAAAACCTCAGGGAAAAGGATCCTATCTGCATCAACAAGGACAGAAAAGAAGTTTACCCTTGCATGTCTGATAAAGGCATCAGACAGCCGCATTGCGGTTTGTTCCTGTGCTTTTTCCCTGTGCATTTGCACTTTAACTTTGACAGCTGAGGGAACTCCTTGATACGGTTATTGATGAAAGTTTTAGTCACCGTCTTTTTGGGAGGCGTATTTTTGAAGAAAGCTCGTGTGGGCTCTGGGCTGCATGACCGCCGCAGATCATTACTTTTGAGGCTTTCTCGTCGGGATAGGCTTCTCGAAAACTATGCCTGCTTGTGGAGTCTCTCTCTTGCCGATTCACTTCGACATGGACCCCACGAGTCTCGAGGAATCGGAAGCCTTCCGCAGATTTGGAGGTACCTCCATACAGAGGGACTCTTTGCAGGCCTCATCCCTTCTCCGCTGGCATAAATGCAAAACAAAAAGGAAGCCGCTTGTTAGGAAATCCCGGATTACCAAAGTGAAATTCTTGCTATGAGCGCTCCTTGTCGACCAGGCTCCATCGCTAGTGGTTGGTGTCCGGTCGATTCCCCGATCACGGTGTTTCGATTTCACGGTCGCGGAAGGAAGGCTATCGACCGCATCCATCTCCTTAATGTCTAGGGTTCACGCCCTTGTTTGTCTCTGAAGAGGTACAATGACACAAATAACAGAACAACCCTATTAGATAAAAGTTTTATTTTGGTTTAATGGTGAAAGGAAGCTTACAAATGAAATGTTTTCTCTTCCTAAAAACTCATGTTATAGGCAACACTACGCACCAAGTCTTGTTGGTCGTCTGCAGTTGAGTTCTGAATCCCTGGGTATCTTAGAACGAGGGTTTTCAGACGTCGACCTACGTCCAGGAACTTCTTCCTTGGAGGAGGGGGAAGCACCAGCGACTCGCTGGATGATACTCACTTCGTGCTTATTGTTCTCTTGCCGTAGTCTCCCGAGATTGGTGAAGAAGTTCAGGTGCAGCCCGTCACAGTTCTTAAGGAAGCTGGAATGGAAGACTTCTACGGCATTTGTTGTACGTGGCAGGTCCTGCAGGACACGATTGTAGTTGTTCCAGAGACCTGGTTCGAACGGAGGTGGTATCCGACGATTCCCTTTCATCACCCGTCCGATATAATTATCTTCAAATTAGCTCAGTACAGGCAGTGCTGCGTTTGGCATGGTGGCTACAAGGTCGTTGAATGCATCTTCCACCTTTGCTGATGGCACGAAGCCGAGTGCAGGAAGGGGCTTCATTTGCAGGCGAAATTCAGGATCATTTTCATAACGTGGCTTCGGACCAGAATATTGAATCTTGGAAATGACAACCGTGCAACTGCGCACCTGGAAACACGCGTAACACAAGTACTCCCAAGACATCTCCCCTTGCGACTACCATGTCTTGAAGGAGCCTGCAGTACCATTTGAATGGAAAGAAGTTCGATGAAAGGAAGCAACTCAGACAGGACCTGCACCCATTCATTGACTCCAAGCCTCCTTCCTTCTACGCTCAGCCCCAGAAGTGGCGAAATGTCGTGGACCACGAAGGTGATTATAACATTGATTGATCTTGTTACTGAATAAAAAAAAATTGCTACGAAATAGAAGTATCAACCCAATACATCCATCCGTATCAGGGGTCTGTTCCTCGCCTCTGCTAAGCTTAATATAAATATTTTGCTTTTGGAGTAGACTAAGTTTGGACTTAGTCTACTTTTTAGCAGAGGCGAGGAACAGGCCCCAGGAGCGACACTGGGACGAATCCTCTCGTCATAGGATAGAGATTATAAATAGAGGCAAGTCTCCGCTCGAACCCCATTCATTGACATGGTCACAACATAGATGTCGCTGTCGATCCTCCACCTAGCGGGCGCAGATCAACTCCTCCTCCGTGGCCGAGCAGCGACTCAACGTGACGCGCGTGTTACGTTGATTGACCCCTCTGGGTCGAATCCCCGAATGAGTCGATTCCTTATTCCGCTGCCACGAAGCACGTCTCAAAGAAGTGTTGTTGATAACATGCCACCAGATGTCTCTGTAATATTTCGACCCTCCCCTACCCTTCGGAGTGTCGCCTTTAGTTACACTCTCTACTCTATGGTCTCGTGTCCTTCCGCTTAGTCTATAGCTAACGACCTGCCAAACCATAGGTTTGGCAGGACGTTGACCAATGAGCACAACTTTTTCTGGCGCGGTCAGCTTGAAAATTCCTCAAAGATGTGGACCTTTTCTGGTTTCAATGGTAGGCTTGTGTAGTAAAGGGCGGTATTCACAAGGGAGCTTTAACTTAATTTGGAATTAGTCTAATTGGGAAAGAAGAAAAGATGAAGTTCACTACTACCCTCAATTGGTATTCATAAACTAATGCTCAGCTTCACATCTGTCAATGGTATATAATATGGTCACCTGGTATACGTACATACAGTATATACTCGTATATGCGTATATATTCGTGGACTTTGTGTCCACGTTTCATCCGACAAGGAGTGTGTTCTACCTGATTACTCAGTCTTCTGAAGAAAGTCAATAGATAAGGGTATCAGTTCCTTAAGTTTTTGTTCTGATGTTGCCGACACGATGGAGATTGTTCTGGCGGAGTCTGTCCTTGGCTCTGATGGTTTTGCCCGAAATGGAATGTTGCCCTATTCTCTCGACTCAAACCGTGTTTCCCTTCGTCCACGGTTAAAAAAAAAAAAAACAGAAATGTTCGAGTTGAATTTTCTTCCTCTTTTCAGTGTGGTCACGTGCAGTTTTCTCCCAAGACTCAACCTTTTCCTTACGGTGTGGTGGTTAGCCTGGAAACAGTTGAAGAAATAGCAGACTTTTGTACTTCGAATTCATTTGCCGAGTCAAGCTGGGTTTGAGTGGTGCTTGTTTCATGTAATCATTTCGGTTTGAAAACTGAAACACCTACTCAAACGATAGCGAATCAATATATTTTTATTGTGAAAATTTTCAGCATTCCATAAAACACTAGAACAAATTAACATCCTTACAAATGAAATCCGCCAAATCACCAGTGTTCAATATGACTTCTACAATTGCCAGTGACTTGTAGGAGGCCTCTAAGGGATTGCCTTCTTGATCTTTTCATCAGGAACTCAGGCATTTGGACTCAAACTAAAGAAATTTCCCAATATTCCCCAATTTGCTATCTTCAAATTATCAAACCAGTATTCAACTTCTGCAGGATACCGAAATCACCCATGACACAGACAAGCACAGTACACACACACACACACACACACACACACACACACACACAGTGTGCGACGCCATGTTGCTCATCCAGGAATGCCAAAATTCAGAACTGTCTTTCCGATGTTTATTGATGCTTCATGCAAAATGCCATGTACATAGTTTTATTTGTTCCAAGATTTTAAATATTTGCAATGGTCCCATGAATAAAAAGTCACCCTGTATTTGCAGACAAGACAGATGATTTCTGACTAAAGAAGGAAGAAAACCGATGGCTGACAATGAGGACTGGTTGCTCACTTTTCCTGGGAATCTCCGGCGGGAATAATTGCATTCGGGGAAATGTCCTTCATGGAAATCTTCCGTTCCGGAATTCAATCGTCATGGAAAAGACCAGGCACGAAGGAGCAGATAGGGAAAACCAGCGTGAGCATCATCGTCTTCTACGAACCGCATTCGTTGAGTCCGCCTTGCCGAATACCACCATATACCATCGATCACCAATGTGAATTGGGTTCAGTAAGCGAAAACGGCTCGTCCTCGGTGGCCAAAAGTCAGCAGAGAAGACCACGTATCGGTCTCTTTGGATCTCAAAGCCCTGATCCATGAGCACTACTTGCCGAACGGGTGGGCTATCGACTGCAGTCACTTCCTCGACGTAAACGATGAGAACAGTCTACGGCACTCTCTTCCATTGCGACAAGGGTATGTACTCGGGCAAATTGCGAAAGGTTAATACATATTCGTTTTCACGTGCGTATTCATTAAAAACTGGTCATCTTGTTTTATTTTGACACTGTGCTACATACGTGAAACTTGAGTGGGCAGATGTGGTCCTGTTTTCTTACATCCCGACATCTTGCCCCGGACAACGAGCTATTCTTTTCTTTTGTGTTGACGTTGGCTTACTTCGACGCAGGTGCATTGAAGGAACAAAAGTAAAAAACTAAACGTGGAAGAGAAGAAAGGAAGCTAGCTCTGGCAGGTAAGACCTTTAATCATGAATTGGAGAGTTAGGCTTCTTTGCACCTTGGAATGACGGCGATGGGGCCATCAGTTGTGACTTCCTAGCGGGATTTCATTATGAAATCGTGTCTTTATTGAAACGTTGGGAAAGTCATTTAGGGAATTTGTCTTGAGGAAGGAGATAATTTTACGTGATCATTTGAAGTGAAAAAGAGAAATTTTGCAAGTCATAAGTTTTCACGACTTCCCAACTAATTCCATTGAACATTTCAACGGAGGAACTTTCTTCTCCTCCCAAAGCATACAGCTTTCCATCCCAGGATATGAGACTATGTAAATGCCGATTTTCCGTCATGCTTGGGCATAAACACCACGCATTTCCTCGTCCATCATATGTAAACACTTCTCTCTTCACTTCGAGCGCATCCGTACCGGAACGAATACATCCCCCCGACAGAATGATATCGCACTCATTCGATATGACAGCAGGCATGAATCTTTCTTCAGGAACCTCAGCCAAAGTCTCCCATCTGGAAATTCGGGGATCCAATCGCTCGTGCTTCCTCACTCCTCCCTTTTTAGTTGCTCCACTGATGACGTGAAGGCAGGAGTTGAGAAAACACGATCCTGCACCGTAACGGTCAAATTTCATGTCTCTCAATTGCACCCACCGTCCTGACCCCACGTCGAAGCGAAATACCCACTTCTGAATTTTATCCTTCTCGTTCGTTCCTCCGCAAACAAAGAAGGATTCAGGAGAGGCAGCAGATGCCAGGCAATTAGCAAAATGCTCGGGAGGCTTCGGACCTTCCTCCCATTCCTTCGTGTCTATGTCGAAGATTTTCATCTCACGAAGAGCTGTCAGGTAGAGTTTCCGGTCGATTCCTATAAAGACTGGAACGAAACCCTCCATGAATGGATAGTGAGTGATCTCGTCCAGGATCTGATTATTCATGCTGCCGCGATAGATCTTGTTCACACGATGCTCCGTCTCATTCGCATAGTCCTTCTCCCCGACACACCAAAACTTATTCAAAACCGAGGTACGTGACCTGATTTTGTGTTTGGGGACGGTATGACGGAGTTCGGGAACATGGTAATCCCTCGCATCAGTCACAGCGTCCAAGCATCTTGCGTCTCCGCGAATGGAAGGGTCCTTCATAACAACCGATCTAAGGTATTCGTACGGGAGGAGGGGCAGCCGGATTTTCTCGAGTAGATCAGGCAAATGATGTTGCCGGCTGCTATCGTGACTTAACCATTTCTTCGTCGCTTCGTAAACTTCCTTCTCAGAGGAGATTTCCAATTCATCTCGATCCAAGAAAAACGTCAGAGTTTCGTAAGATATACCCAGAAAGCCCTTCGTGTGGATGACCTTATCGAATCGATTGGAAATGAGGCTAATGGCAGCTTCTTGCAAATCCTCACAGTCATATTCTGCAGCAGTTTTAAGAATATGGAAAGCATTGTCAGGATTAAGGAATGCCTGGATGGTCTTGCTAATTTTGTTGCAGAGGCGTTTGAGACCGAGGAAGTGAGCATCCCGAAGAGTGGCCAATGCCCCTTCTTCTCCTTCCACCTCCATCCTCGTTCCATGGATGTAATCCCATATGGGCCTAAATCCGATCGTGGTGAACCCTTCCAGTCTGATCTCCCTCTCGGAAGAGTCCTTGAAGTCGGTAGAAAACATTTGGCGGAAGTAGGGGGAGACGGAGGCGAGGATCCCTTTGCAGGAATAGAATTTCTCGCCTTGGATGAGAATGATGATGTCGCACCAGCTGGGTCCTGTTCTGAAAGACACTGATATGTCCATCGCAAGGCCATTGTGATCAGTTAAATCTTTTTCTATCACTATTTTCTTCTTCGGGGGCGGGGGAGGCCGGGAAGGCCGTCTCTTCATCGTGGCCATTGGCTCTTTCAGGATGGACCGCACCAGTTGATGCCACTTATATAGCGTCGAAGTACGAGAAATTAGTGCGACTATGTTTTTTAAACCTGTGATGCACTGAAGGAAAGGGCACTGAAGTCGACCATTGCAGGAGTTCAAACAGAAAAATGCAACAAACTAGTATATCAGAGTTTTTCCGGGAAACATATAGAGTGGAAGAAGGAACTTGAGAGATAATGCAGTCACCGTGGTAACAGATACCATGTGTCCTTATTCGCGGTGCCAGAGCAAGCATGTAAATCTCTCTTCACGAAGCACTTACGAACATGCGCTTTGATACGAAAATAAAACTTTTCCTCCGTCCAGCCAAAACCAGAGCCACAATCTACAACCTGACGTTACCCAAAGTCCTCCTAATGAAAGCTTCAATTTTCTCTCTCAGCAGAATCAGCACTTCTAGGGGGACATGATGAGCTTGTAAATGTCCTGCAACGTCAGCCAGCTTCAGCATGAAATTGTATCCTGGCTAAACATGCGCTCCCCGATAAGATCAAGCAATAAAAAAGAAGTATATCTTTTCGTAGCCTGAAGTACTTCGCCTTGAGAGAGCTTCACAATGGAAGTTCCTCGTGTTTAGCCCACATTAATGCGCATATGATGGCCATGAAAGGAGTCTTTTAAGGAACTGTCTTGATATACTTTTCCATAGCAGACTCTGAGGGCATTGGATGTGAGATTCTTGATCCACAAACGCCTAGTGTCCCTTTTTTTTATCTTATCAACAGAACACAGTCTGTGGGGAAATTAACACTGGATTGCCTTTTTTAATGTGCTTTCTTTTTAACCATCCGCATCGTGAGTGGCACTGGGACGTATCGTCTCGTGACCTTCCGCTTTGTCTATAGCCTAGCAAGGTACGGACTTGTAGGACTCGTGCTNTCCCGAAGAGTGGCCAATGCCCCTTCTTCTCCTTCCACCTCCATCCTCGTTCCATGGATGTAATCCCATATGGGCCTAAATCCGATCGTGGTGAACCCTTCCAGTCTGATCTCCCTCTCGGAAGAGTCCTTGAAGTCGGTAGAAAACATTTGGCGGAAGTAGGGGGAGACGGAGGCGAGGATCCCTTTGCAGGAATAGAATTTCTCGCCTTGGATGAGAATGATGACGTCGCACCAGCTGGGTCCTGTTCTGAAAGACACTGATATGTCCATCGCAAGGCCATTGTGATCAGTTAAATTTTTTTCTATCACTATTTTCTTCTTCGGGGGCGGGGGAGGCCGGGAAGGCCGTCTCTTCATCGTGGCCATTGGCTCTTTCAGGATGGACCGCACCAGTTGATGCAACTTATATAGCGTCGAAGTACGAGAAATTAGTGTGACTATGTTTTTTAAACCTGTGATGCACTGAAGGAAAGGGCACTGAAGTCGACCATTGCAGGAGTTCAAACAGAAAAATGCAACAAACTAGTATATCAGAGTTTTTCCGGGAAACATATAGAGTGGAAGAAGGAACTTGAGAGATAATGCAGTCACCGTGGTAACAGATACCATGTGTCCTTATTCGCGGTGCCAGAGCAAGCATGTAAATCTCTCTTCACGAAGCACTTACGAACATGCGCTTTGATACGAAAATAAAACTTTTCCTCCGTCCAGCCAAAACCAGAGCCACAATCTACAATCTGACGTTACCCAAAGTCCTCCTTATGAAAGCTTCAATTTTCTCTCTCAGCAGAATCAGCACTTCTAGGGGGACATGATGAGCTTGTAAATGTCCTGCAACGTCAGCCAACTTCAGCATGAAATTGTATCCTGGCTAAACATGCGCTCCCCGATAAGAACAAGCAATAAAAAAGAAGTATATCTTTTCGTAGCCTGAAGTACTTCGCCTTGAGAGAGCTTCACAACGGAAGTGCCTCGTGTTTAGCTCACATTAATGCGCATATGATGGCCATGAAAGGAGTCTTTTAAGGAACCGTCTTGATATATCAATACTTTTCCACAGCAGACTCTGAGGGCATTGGATGTGAGATTCTTGATCCACAAACGCCTAGTGTCCCTTTCTTTTATCTCATCAACAGAACAGTCTGTGGGGAAATTAACAATGGATTGCCTTTTTTAATGTGCTTTCTTTTTAACCATCCGCATCGTGAGTGGCACTGGGACGTATCGTCTCGTGACCTTCCGCTTTGTCTATAGCCTAGCAAGGTACGGACTTGTAGGACTCGTGCTGAAAGCTAAGGTAGCAGAATTTCTAGTTTGATTGGTCGAATTGTCAACTTGACGCAGATGGAGTTAACCGTGGCCTAGAAACTTATTCCCTTTTGAGGCCATAGGCTTGGCAGAAGGAGATCGACCTATGCGTACAGCTTGAGAATCCCTCAATAGTGTTCACCTTTCCTGCTTTTCATAGGCTTGTGTAGTGAAGTGCAGTACTCTTTAACAAGCGGCAATTTGGATTTAGTCTAATTGGGACTTAAGAAATGCACAAGTTCACGTTCATCCGCAATTGGTATCCTCAAACAACTTATGCTTAGTTTCCTCATCTGCGGAACGTGCAATTGGATTTAACTTTGAGGATCTTGCCGCGGCCATCCGGCATCCCTTATTTCAAGATGGCGATTCTCATTGCGCATGCACGAATCATCCTGCAGTGACTTGAACTGACCGAAGGTGGCAAGAGGCAACGGCCAAAAGCTGCATGTTCACGGCGAGATCAAGCGAAGCTGAAGGAGGACTGGCTGGAAATTTCCGAGCACTTCAACGAGTCCGCTGCAGAAGTGAGAAAGTTCTGAAGACTGCCCGAATGAACCTGTGAAAGCGAAAAAAAAGAGCCGGGTAAATAGGGAAGTTTGGACGAGTTTCCCTGTTCGTCGTTACTAAACCGCCTGACTTTTTGTTTTCTCGAGAAAGCATTTGAAATTAGGGCAGTTCGCTTTCGATAGGGCGACAGTGAAGACCGTCGATGCCCTGAGAGTATGACAACTCTTTTGAATTGCTTGGTAACTAGTGCTTCTCTTGCTTGCAATACAAAGAGCATTTTCATCCCTGCTGGAAAATTTTTTTCATCCATTTTCCAAAGATGATTGCAATTCGAACTTTTCCGGCAACGCAGCCTTGCGTCTCAGATGGCTGCGGGCAGAGTCACCTCTTCCCTATGGAAAATATATTTTTCTTTGCGGCTGTTAAGGGCCACTAACATGCACAAGTTCTCGTGCAATCATGTCCTTGGGAGCAACCGATATCACAACACCATTGATATTTTCCATTCCTGAATTTCCTTCATATTTTGCTGCCTTTAGTTTCGTAATGAAATCAAGAAGCGTTCTAGTTAGAGCACTTCTCCTCCGTGACATGGCACGGAACCTCTAATGTATCGAGACTCTCGAGTCTTCCTTCTTTTCAAGGAAAGATTTAACACATTACGTACCGGACATTTTACCCGCTCGATTCCTCCAAGGCTATAACTTTTTCGGCCATAGGCTAGGCGAAAGAACCCAAAAAAACGATCTCTGTGAGCGTTAAGCACAATTTTAAGTGCAGCGAGGAGGTCTAGAAGGATGGGAGATCTTGAACCTAAGACAAAAAAGGAACTAGCACTGGGTGTTTATCATGTGTGCCTTTCCACGCCGATTCCCTCCCAATTCACCATGTATTCCCCAACAATTACCTCCTCCAACTTCTCCAAAGCGGCGAGAATTTTACTGGGTATTGCACGTAGATAGCCCCCCATGAACTGTAAGAGCTACGAAATAGACTCGTGTACCATGAGAAAGGGCATTCGTTTCCGAATCTAAGCATGTGCTTCTAGTGATTTGTGTGCATCTTGGCTATGTCTGACAGCTTTAAGACGAGTGGAGTAAGTGAAAATATGCTTTAAAGAGTTCCGTGTCCTTTAACACTCTGGTGGTGTTGCTTTCAAAGGCTTCTCGGGAGAATCCGAATCTGTTTCTTTTTTTTTTAAATAGCAAAGTCGAAAAGCGAAAATGTCCATAAGGAAAACTGTCGCTGTGGCAGAATGTCTACTCAAACAAGAGTCGAATGTAACTTTCGCTGAATATCCAAGAAGGCGCGTGCGAAAAGACGTCGAAAACACGTGGAATGTCGATATCTTGGAATTCATGCGAAAGATTGTGAGCCTAACGAGTCGAATGAGTCATGGCCTGAGGCAGACCCAGTATCTTTCAGCGTGGACTCCAGCTCCCGTTGATGGGGAGATAGTGTGCGAGACTGTGACCGAGTTGAAATCTGGCTCCC
This sequence comes from Darwinula stevensoni, assembly GCA_905338385.1. NCBI lineage: Eukaryota > Metazoa > Arthropoda > Ostracoda > Podocopida > Darwinulidae > Darwinula > Darwinula stevensoni. Next base: position 10,874 of record CAJPEV010002341.1, on the reverse strand, counting down.
ATAAGGTTCTGCATGGTCATGTTGCTCTCCAAGGCAAGAGACGAGAAAGGCCTGTGGAGATGCCTGAACTGCAACTGAAGGTGAATTTCTGTTAAAACAACATCAAGAAATCGTAATATCCTAACGTGTTTAGCTTCCTACTTGCGGCAGGGAAATCCACCCAAAGGTATGACAAGTGTACTGACGTGAATGTGATTTGCAGAAATTGCACGCTCTAAGGTCTTGCTGCCTTACTTTCTGGGGTGCTCTCCCAAACCACCATTACTCTGTCATGCAAAAGTTTTCGCATATCATTACAATCTTGGAAGGACTTTTTGTATAAGAAAAAAGCACGCCAGGGAAGAAAAAGAAATCAATAAATAGGAAACTTTTTTTTAGGGGGGGGGGAGGGGAATGACCTCTTAGTAAAAGGGCGATGAAAGGAAATAAAAAATAGCAAGTTTTCCCACATATTAACACAAATTCATGGTTATATAGGGTGAAGAGTTCTATGTGCGGTTGTTTCTATGGTAAAGCAATAACTTTTCTCAATGGATTATTTGGCAAGCAAAAACACACTTTGTCAAATCATATCTCTTCACGACTTCCCAGCTTTCTCCATCAAACACTTCCACTGAAGAATTTTCTTCTCCTCCAACAGCATACAACTTTCTAAAGATTGGCGCCAAAGCTGCATCCGGCCTCGTGAAAAGAGAGCGCATACAAAAATTGTCACAGGCTGGATTTTAAATATCCACATAACCTTATGGGGTTGTGTCCATGGGAACCGATACCTTTTCTCAACTAATAATCTGGCAAGCGAAGACACATTTTGTCAAATCATATCTCTTCACGATTTCCCAGCTTTCTCCATCAAACACTTCCAAACTTCTTAAAAGAAGAGGAGGTTGTCGTATGTTGAAGGATAGGTACCTATACTCTGGTACAGGCGTAGCAGGAAGGCGGTATGAACCGTAGAGGGCGGTGCGTAAAGGAGAGGGTAGTATGTGTATGACCTCTCTTCTATCTTCAGCGTCAAATGTCCCACCTGCCAGAAAGATGTCCCTCTCCTGAGAGGTGACAGCAGGCATTTCTCTTCCTTCAGGCATTTCAGCCAGCTCTTCCCATTTGGATGTGCGGAGATCCAAACGTTCCAGCTTCTTTGACCCTCCCTCTCTGTTGCACCCACTAATGACGTAAAGGCAGGAGTCGTGATGGCACGCTCCCGCCGCCACCCGGTCGTATTTCATGTCACTCAGTCGAATCCACTTGCCAGTCTTCACCTCGAAACGAAATACCCACTTCTTACTTCTTCCCTTTCGATCCCCTCCCCCACAGATGAAGAAGGATCCGGGAGAGGCAGTTGTCCCTGGCAAGTCAATGTGCCTCGGAGGTTTTGGCCCTTCTTCCCATTCCCCCTGTTCCACGTCGAAGATCTTCAACTCACCTTTCCCCGTCAGGAGGAGTTTCCTGTCGATCCCTGCAAAAGCTCGGCAAAAAGAGCGATCACTGATACCCATTACTCACTGGAGCAGGTTCAGGGTTCTTCAGTCTGACGGCGCTATATGGAACCAGTGTAAGAAGGTGGGGTCCGTGGTTTTGAACAAACTTTCTTTAGGCGCACTAAACCAAAACGAAATGGGGACGGTATAACGGAGTTCGGTAACATGGTAATCCCTCGCATCGGTCACAGCGTCGAAGCATCTCGAGTCTCCGCGAATGGAAGGGTCTTTCATGATCACTGCCTTCAGATATTCATATGGGAGAAGAGGAAGCCGTATCTTATCAAGGAGTTCTGGTAAATAATGTTGCCGGCTTCCGTCATGATCCAGCCAAGTCTTAGTCGCTTCGTAAACCTCCTTCTCGGAAGACACTTCCAGTTCGTCTCGATCTAGAAATGATGTCAGCGTCTCGAAAGAGACAGTCAGGAAGTCCTTTGTGTGAATGACCTTGTTGAAACGAGCAGAAATTAGGCTAATCGCTGCTTCCTTTAGACCGTTATAGTCAAACTGTTCAGACATGTTGAGGATATGGAAGGCATTATCATCATTCAAGAACGCCTGGATGGTCTACGAATTAAACAACGTTTCCGCGAACTCAGGCTCCTTTACCCGTAGAGCTTCTCGTCGGTTACGGGGAAGGAGGGGAAGGTGAAGGTGGAAGCAAGGTACCTACATTAGGGTTTGGCCGAACTTAGGAATTGTGGTGAAGCCTTCCAGCCTGATCTCCCTCTGAGAAGTGTCCTTGAAGTCGGTGGAGAACATTTGGCGGAAGTAGGGGGAGACAGAGGCGAGGATCCCCTTGCAGGAATAGTATTTGTCATCTTGAATAAGAATTACGACGTCGCACCAGCTGGGTCCCGACCTGAAGCACTCGGAGATGTCCATCGCCAAGCCGTTGTGATCATCTATGTCCTTGTCAATCAGAATTATGTTTTTCTTGGCTGAAATTGCCATCCTTCGAACAGTAAATGAACCTCTTCTAAGAGAAGAAAATGCTGACCACACTGTGTCGATGATGCACGAAAGTGGACTGATGTGTGTGAACCGAGACGCAGTTACTTAGAGCACTGAATATGATTGCACCACAGGAGTTTATGCAACGGAAATGAAGCAAAATGCATAGCTGGAAGCTTTCGTGTATCTCGGTTAGGTCCCATTTGACGAAGCAGGAATGTGACTGATAACGTTGTTATCATACTTACGGATGTAATATATCACACTTGGAGGGATCTGAAGGACGTCCTAAAGTGAAGAGCTGAAAGGGAAACTTTGCTGTCTGCCATGAAAGAATGGTTGAAACGACGAAAGCAAGTACGTATTCTACTTTTCCATGAAAATATTCCCCCATTGCTGCATATTTGGTCGTGAAGAGGTAAGGGATCGCGTAAATCCTTTTCCATTCCAGTAAACGAGCAGCCGTCGACACAAAAGAGGTGCAAGGGCGGTAACACTCAATAACCAACAAATCATACAGAGAGGTTATAATCATTAACGCCGTTGTAATTTTTTTTTCATACATCCTGCCTTGTGATGAGGACTTTTCATATTGCGTGTCAGCTACGGTCATGTCAGTGTTACGGCCCAGAACCCTAAATGTCTGAGGGGGTTGGACTGTTTTTTACATTGCTCTCAGATGGACAGTGGGTGGTTTTTTTTTATGTGATGGACAAACTGTTTTGGCATGAGAACGAATGTCTTCGATGTGTTTATGAAAGATGCCCCGAAGAACGAAGCATAAAAGGAGCCGGAATCGCCCATAGAAGCCACAAAGTGCCCTTCGAATTGCTGTTTTCGAAGATCCGGCTGTCGTGAACACCGCCCGGCCGACCCAGCCACGACGTTGATTATTTTCCGGTTCGCTGTGCAAACACACTGCACGTTCAAGTGACCTTTTCCGTTTCTGAAGTGTTCAGTTTTGTCTCCTCCTGGACTGACAATTTCGATATGGACGCAATCAATGGCCCCAATAAAACCAGGAAACCCTTCTAAACCCGCCATGAACTCGCTCTTCAATCTTCAACATTCCTCAGAGCGAGGAAAGGACAGATAATGGGTACTCCTTCTTGCGAGAGCTGTTGATACCTAAAACATAGATGATCAATATCGTCACTAACGCGAATAGAAGGCTTTGGTCAGTGGTCATAACTGGAGATCATCTGACAAATGATGCTGCCGGCTTCCTTCGTGATTCAACCATTTCTTCGTCGCTTCGTAAACTTCCTTCTCAGAGGAGACTTCCGATTCATCTCGATCAAAGAACGATGTCAGTGTCTAGATATAAGATATACCCAGAGAGTTCATCGTGTGGATGACTTCATCGAACCGATTCGAAGGAGAGGATTCTTTTGCAGGTATAGTGCTTTTGGCCTTGGATGGGAGTGATAACGTCGCACCGGCCAGGTCCTTTTCTGAAAGAAAAAGTGATAGTGTTCATCTAAGTCCTTCTCGGTCGCAATTACTTTCTTCTCGGTTGCCGTTCTTCCTGCAGGGTCAGAGTGGGACGCAGACGGAATCGTGATGAAACCTGCATCAATAGTGTTACTTCCGTTTCGCTGTATTTAACAATGGCGATGGGTTGCACTGCAGCGTTGCCAAGAAAAGAACCCACACGAAGAGACAATACCAAGGTGTTTACACTTATTAGAAAGGATAAGAAGTCGTTCGAGAGGAAGCAAGAATGTTAAAATATTCTTATTTCCGTGAGCGGAACGCAATGCGTTATGAGTCCTTTCGCCAGGCCTATGGCCGAAAAAGTTATAGCCTTGTAGGCTAAAAAATTTCTGGGGGGGGGGAAATTTTCTGATACGCAATGTGTCAAGTTATCGATATATTTGATGAAAGTTTTCCTCCGCGGTGGAGAGGGATAGTGAACCTGTCCTGGGTCGTATGGAATTACAAAGCCTTACTTTTTGCTTAATATCTACAGAGAGATTCAATGAGTCCTTAGGTTTGTTGAGCTTCGTTCGTCCAATTAGGAAACAAGTGACACCGCTGAATAGAGAAACTTTTTTTTCATGCGGTTATGGTTTGAATCCCCAAGGCGCTTCGTGAAGACCGTTCCCCACCGCATTAAGACGGACGAGTGAATTTATTCCTGAACGCCAAATTTCTTGGTCAATGGACAACTGGACGCAGCCCGCAAAATGCCTCGATTTGCTTCATATGGACTGAGAAATATTCCAGGGCGTTTCGTAATCGTTCCTAGGCCTCTTAATGATCAATGGTCGGTTTTCCCATGGGATGTAGAGGTGTCGGAGTGTCGATTGAGTGGTTATACTGGTGGTGACTTCGAGTTCCTCAAGAAATTCTATGAAAAGTATGATCTATGGAGCAGTGGTGATCGCAGTTTTTTGGCGTACGAGTTGCACCATTCATTCTGGGGAAAATGCCAGGGCCTCGACGAGTATTGCGTGGTTCCGTCGGCAGGATCCCTTCCCTTGGTTATGACCCCAGGGAAAACGGGGCGACAAGAGGGGAACGAATGTGGATCCCTAGCGTCCAAAAAAAGGACAATAACGGAGGGCGTTTCCACTTTCTAAAGAATAAAGAAAGTTGCCTTCCATTATTGCTTGTAATGTTTTAGCGTCCTTCGTGAATTTGCGCCCTGTGCGCGGCACATGTAGCAGGAGCTTAAGGCCGGCCCTGCGTATTGTTAACGTTGTGCAGCCCAAGAAGGCGTGAAGCAGACAAAATAGAGCAACTTTCTTGCATCAAACGTAATTCCCATGTGCTTGCTCTCTGAGTGAGGCCTGACATGGGACCTTTTTTTTCCGAGGAAGGCATGCGATCGTATCTTTGTGGAACTTCAGGAACTTGGATTCCTTCCCTTTCTGGGTGCATTCTTACGAAATCCTTTTGTGCCAAAAGGGTTTTGGGAATTCATTTATATTGAAGCAGATTTTCCTCTCATAGGTAGTTGGAAACTTCGGTAAATCCTTTTATTACTCTGTTGATAATTATAGCAAAGAAGAGACTAGGGCTATGAAATTGGAATCAACATTATTCTACTTTTTTTTCAAGAAAGGATTTTTGATTATAACAAGAAGGTTCAAGGACATTGTCTCTCGGAAACAAAGGCCCTTTCTGCAATGATCATCCTACAAGCAAAAAGACAGGTGTTCAGATCGTATCGCTTCGCAATTTCCCACCTTTCCCCATCAAAGACTTCTACGGAGGAATTTTTGCTTCCCCCGACAGCAAACAGTTTCCCGTCAAAGAACATGAGACCGTGTGCGGCCCGCGCTTCCACCATGCTCGGATTTTCTCGCCACGCATTCCTTCTCCCATCATACACGTGCACCTCTCTTCCGAAACTTCCACCGCGATATCCTCCAGTCAGAACGAGGTCACCATCTCGAGACGTGACAGCGGGCATCCCTCTTCCTTGAGGGAGTTCAGCCAACTCTTCCCACTTGGACGTGCGGACATCCAGACGCTCGTGTTTCTTCAGCCATGCCTGTTTATTGCCGCCGCCAACGACGTGAAGGGAATTCTCGAGACAGCACACCCCTGCACCAGACCGATCGTATTTCATGTCGCTCAGCTGCATCCATCGACCCGTCTCCACTTGGAATCGAAACGCCCACCTCTGACATGCTTTCTTTTCGTCCATTCCGCCGCAGATGTAGAGGGAACCGGAGGAGGCAGCTGTCAATGGGCAATTAGTAGCATACTCGGGAGGCTGGGGCCCTTCTTCCCATTCCTCCTTGTCCATGTCGAAGATTTTCATCTCTCGGCAGCCTGTGGCGTAAAGTTTTCTGTCGATACCAGCAAAAGGCAGGATGAATTGACTGAACGGATAGCGTGTGACCTCGTCCAAATCCCAAGTGTTCAGACTGCCGCGATAGACCTTTCCCTCGTTGTTCTTTTGCCCCAGGCACCAAAACTTGGAAAGACGTCCGCGTGACTTGGTTTTACCTTTGGGGACGGTGTGACGGAGTTCGGGAACGTGGTAATCCCTGGCATCGGTCACAGCGTCCAGGCATCTCGAGTCTGCGCGAATGGAAGGGTCCCTCAGGACCACCGACTTCAGGTAATCGTATGGGAGGAGGGGCAGCCGGATTTTGTCGAGAAGATCGGGTAAATGACGCTGGCGACTTTCATCGTGATTCAACCATTTCCTCGTCGCTTCGTAAACTTCCTTCTCAGAGGACACTTCCAATTCATCTAGATCCAAGAACGATGTCAGTGTCTCAAAAGAGACATTCAAGAAGTCCTTTGTGTGGATGAAATGGTTGAAACGGGCAGAGATGAGGTTAATGGCAGCTTCTTGCAAATCCCTGCAGTCGTAATACTCGACCGTTTTGAGAATATATGAAGCATTGTCAGGATTCAGGATTCCCTGGATGATCTTGCTAATTTTGTTGCAGAGGCGTTTGAGACCGAGAAAATGGGCATCTCGCAAAATGGCCAATGCCCCTTCCTCCCCTTCCACTTCCATTCTAGTTCCGTGGATGTAATCCCAAATCGGGTTAAATCCGATCGTGGTGAAGCCCTCAAGCCTGATCTCCCTCTGGGAAGTGTCCTTGAAGTCGGTGGAGAACATCTGGCGGAAGTAGGGGGAAACGGAGGCGAGGATCCCTTTGCAGGAATAGAATTTCTCGTCTTGGATGAGGATGACGACGTCGCACCAGCTGGGACCTGTTCTGAAGCTCTCGGATATATCTGCGGCTAGCCCATTGTGATCATATATGTCCTTGTCTATCACAATTTTTCTCTCCTTCTTGGCTGCAGTTGCCATTCTTCTCTCGGAAATAAGCTTTTCAAGCAGAAATATCAAATAATGTGTCGCAGGTGAGTGAAAGCAGCCGGATCTGTGACTTGCGATACACTGTAGGTAACGGCACAAAAGTATATCACTGCAGGAGTTGGGACAAATTTGTGACTAAACGAGGATGGCGGCTTTTCATGCAATACCAGAAGGGCCCTAAAGAGTATCAGGAACGTGAAAGCTGATAACGTCCTCGCCATGGTAACGGATAAGGCGTTCCCGTTTCGAGAGAGTAAACACGTTCAAGATAGGATAATACATACATCAATACCTCCGGGGTATATATTGCGAATGCACATGGGACTAGAAATACACCAAAGCAAGCTAGGCAGACGCAAAGTACACAAGTGTGACGCACAAACCACAAGGACGGGTCATCAATTGGCGCGAAGCCAGGCAATTGCTTGATGGTCCGGTTTCCTGAGGCCACCGGGAAGGCTCGCGGACAGCACAGCCGGCCAGCTTATGGGCAGAGTCCTTGGCCGCACCACAGCAGCAGTGTGGATCGTAACGGAGGCCCCAGTCGTAGTCTGCGTCAGCGCAACGGGTCGTGTCGCAGCGATAACGGTTCATGTTAGCCAATATGTGTCGAGATAGGTTGAACCCAGCAACGTGGGGTTGTAAGAGGAAGTAAAAGACTCACGACAAATGACTTCATACTGATAACTATTCCAATGGCAGCCTGGGAATGTGGAAACTACAGGAGAATCTGATTTATAGGTCACTCGTGCAAACGACTTCACTAAGGTGGCCGCCATCGCGCACGGTCCACTACATTGCGCATGACACGCTGCAATATCGCGATGGGCACGGGAGCTACTTCTTCCCGAGTGCGATTCTCCGAAAAACCTCCGTGGTTGCAGGGCGTGTGTTGTACACCTTGCTGTTCGGATACCCCCACAAAAGAAAATCAGCTGTTAGGTCCAGCGACCGCAATGGCCAATAAAGATCTTCTGGATATCCCAGGAAACACTCTGTGGAAGACGTTCGTGCTTATCCATCCTGCTGAAACCAAATTCCATTTCCACGTCGAAGAATCTCCACGTCTGTAAACGACTGGACATTTGGACTTGGCGTACGGCGTTGAAGGTGATCGTATCGCTGTCGTCGTCCTTGAAACAGTATGGGCCTATCACGGCATAAGTGCACACCACAGGTCAGTTTCTCCATGTGTTATGGCCACTCGTGGCCACTATGGCCACAGTTTTTTTGCTTGTTTACATGGCCATTAAGCTCGAATTTTGCCTCTTCACTCATAAGCAGCAACTTCGGAATTTGCGTATCGCCCTTCACCACGTGGAGGAACTCCGTGCTGCAAACGTGCACGCTCATTTCATTCCAAAGTGCCTCCACAACTTGCAGTTTGTACGGGTGTAGATGCAGCTGCTCGTGGAGGATCCGTATGACCCATATCCGCTCCACTCTGACTGCTCTGGACTGGTGCCACCGGAACAGATTAAAATTAACCTTCAAAAAGCGAGATTAAGTGCTCTCAAAACCCTGGGGAGATGGCGCTTCAAATTTGCTGATTCGATTCTGTGTTGCGAGGGGAAGAAACACGCCTGATTTCGTTCCAGCTGATGCTCTCAGAGAGGAATACGAGGAGGATTCGAAGAAAGGCCATTCCGACTATGCGGCTCTCACATCTTGACAAACGGACCCGAGGGGTGGAGGTCTTTCATTGAGGCTTTTCCGAGTGGGTTGACTCGTTCCAGGACAGGACGTAGACTGTTGCAATATTACAAGCATTTTTTCTCACATAGTCGCTGGTCGTCGATTGGAACGAGATGTTCCTAGCGAGCTATCTCGTGGCGAAACCGTCTCTACCCGTTTCGCATACTGCGACCAAGTCAACTGAAACCAGCAAAATTCGCGCATGAAATCGTTCGAATGGCACATCTTCGTGACATTGTGTATACTTCTTAGGTACACTGGTGCAACGCTGAAAATGTAATTGGCACCTCGGCTTGCAGAAGCTCTAACCCGGTGAAGATGGTATCTCCCTTGAAAGGACGTCCAAGGAACTTAAGAAGGGTGCAATGCTGTTTTTCCGTGCAGAAGGCCCGAAACCACTTGATATTCTTCACAGAATTTTTTAAGTTTGTGCTGCAATGGTGTCGTCCGTCATCGCGAAGGTGGATGAGGTGATGAGGGCATACAAACTTGTTTCTAGATGCCATATCAACTAAAGTGGGGGTTAGACATGGGTCTGCGCCCAAGGACGTCCGCGTGCATTTTTGTCTGGCACATCTGCAACGCTATCAAGCCGGTGAAAAAAATAAAGAGAATTAAGAGAGCGAATGCATGAGTCCACCAGAAACCAAAAGATCGAAAGGGAAAGACAAAAATAAATAAATGAATAAATAACAAGAGTAATAAATAGTAAAATGGACGGTTGGAAAATGTATCGAATTTAAGTCATAAACGGATTAGAAAATCTTCCAAGTTCGCAGCGAGCGCAACAATGATTGAAACGAACCATTTTAAGCCCCCTTTTATTTTCTAAATATGATTTAGAAAACTGGATACTGTACTTTCTGTGATAATTTCTTCCCTTCTCAAGCGCATGTAGATTTCCTTCCCACTGTCTCACCGTTGGGAAATTTGGTTAAACTAAAAAACCACGACGTCTCCTTAGATCGTGGCTCACGGTTGACGGTCAGATTTAATACTCATCTGCACTCCATGGAAAATCAACTTGTCCGACTTGGGTATGGGAGCGAAAAGTGTGATGTAGACACGGGAGTGCCCAATTCATATGGACCTTTTTCTGTACTGCTATGAAGCATGTCAGAATATGTTAATGTCTAGGAAATTACCTCTGAAATTGAACACGGAATGATTCCGTTGAACACGGAAAGGCTTAGCTGTTTTGTTTTTCAGGAAGGAACATAATCAAGACCGTCTCCTCAGCAATACAAAAATCCCCTTCCCCTCCCCACGTATGTACGTATATTCCTGTCCTAACTCATGTTATCCCTCCCACATCCAATCGGCTGCTTCTGTCCTAACTCACGTGATCCCTCCCACGTCCAATTGATGTGGAGGCGTGCACACTATCATCGTGACAGAGAGAACAGGGAAAAGGTTACGACTCCGCCTACACCCTTCTTGCGGCGAGGAGATGCACCCAAGGTTATGGTTCGTATACTGACATGGAGTGATTTGAAGAGGTTGTACTCTCCGAGGTCTTGCTGCTTCGCTTTTCTGGGTGCGAATGCAAACCATCTTTATTCTTTATCATACTAAAGTTTTCGAACATCATTACAATTATAGTAGCTTTTCTTTGGGTAAATATGACGTGCTTAGGCGGAAAAAAAAATCAATAAATACGACTTTCGGGAGAGGGGTGGACCTCTTTGAATAAATGAGCAAGGAAAGCACGAAAAAAAGCATAACTTTTCCCACGTTTTAGCACGGATTCATTGTTATATTGAAGGTGAAATTCTATACGGGTAAGTAGATTTAAAAAATGGCCTGGGACACACAACCTCGAACCGAGTTTTGGTTTTAAGAAAACTGAAAAAAACTCAAAATCCTATTATATTATTCTACATCTTTATTATTTATTATTCATTTATTATTCTACAATGGCACTATTTACAGATTGTGTGCAACTCTGA